>CAUYSK010009278.1:0-11482 GCA_963575035.1 Avahi laniger
GAGCCATGTGAAATGTACAGCACGAGTTTGCTAATGCCCCAGCCACCAGCATTCTCAAATGAAGCCCTGTGTGCAGCCCAGGCCAACGAAGGGGCTCCTGCAGAAGTTCTACAGAGTCCCAAGGCACAGAGTCACTCTATCCATCGGGACAATGGGAGTTTCCCAAGTATTTGTCTATTCTGTTCTACTTTTGGTATAAAACCTAGGAACAGCCTACTTGCGATTTTGGAACAAGAACACGCTGAAGTTAATATGCTATAATACACATCTAACTTCATGTCCAAAGATAACGTTTGTTTTATTTAAGCCTTGTTGAGGTGGTGGTCATGTTGGTGTGTGCCCAGGCACAAGGGCAGAGATGTGACACGCTCTCCTGCAGGGCCAGGGGAAAGGGCCTCACCCTGGAGATGCCTGAACTCCCCTGGGGAAGGCTGCGGCCCTACCTTCCCTGTCTCTGACGACGGCCACTGGCCTATCCAAGTCACAGCGGCTCCAGCTCTGCCCCACCCTGCACCTCTGCTCACTTCCTTTCCTCACGGAAGGGCTGGGCTTTCTACTGCGCGCAGTTCTGTCTGTCTCAGTGGGTGCAGTCCTCTCCCCTCCTCCCCCATGCTTCGCAGCTAAGTGGTAACCTCCCCACAGGGGCAGAGACGTTGGGAATCTTCATCAGTGTCTTGGAGAAGCTACTGTCCTTCTCCACTGAGGAATAGAATATGTTGCTCTAATCTTTGTTCCTCGGGAACACCCGTCTTCCTGCCCTGCGTGGATGGCTTGCACCTAAGAGCTTTCACTCTTACAGGACCGTTGACAACCGTTTCGGCCATGCAGGTCCCTGTGGTGGCCGCAGCTCTGTGTACATGGGGTTACCATAGCAACAGAGACTGCTGAGGATGCCACTGGCCAGGAGTGAACCTCCTTGATTCTGCCAACAGGCCAGAACAGTGCCACTAGAGACCGTGGATGCTCACACGAGACACAGGCAATGAAGAGCTGAAAAAGGAAACCCTAAAGAGAGTTTCCTCCAAACTAGGAAAGCTCGTGCTTGGTTTCCATTCCTGCTTTCTCTGCTTTTGGACAAGAAGCCACTGCACGCTCCCCGTAAGTCCCACCTCCAGGTGCGTCGGGGGGCCTGGGAAACAGGAAGGCGGACAGTGCCTGATGTGACTACCACTCCCATCTGACAAGCGTGGCAGTTCGCCCACATGCACCTGTGCGCGCCCTCCAGCTCCATGCAACAGGTTGTGATGCCACGTAAGTGCCACCTCGTTCCACATCCTCCTGCCGTGTTCCCTCGGGGCCTCGTCCCAGCGGGGAAACCCCACACAGCAGGAGGGGCGGGAAGGTGGGATGGGATCTGGGGCCACCAGCTTGCTGACCTCCAGGCTGAAGCAGCTCTGGCCTCCTGGCCCGTGGCTCCCGGCGTCCCCATCGGCGCGACGGTGCAGCTCCCTTGTGGCTCGAAGGCGCAAGCTCTCCCGCTCGTCCCCCCGGGCCGGACCGAGCTGCCACTCTAGCTGCTCTCTCAGTCTGGACTGTGAGGTGCATGGGAGGGATTTTGTTTCGTTTTGTTTTCATTTTAAACAAAAAACACAGGACAAAGGAGTTGGGAGGGAAGAGAAAGAAACAAAAATGGGTAAGGGAGACGACTGAAAAAACTACCAGACGAAGAACAGCATGACTAGAAACACCAGCTTGAAGACAGTGGCGTAGGAGAGAGGACAGACCGGAGTGAGGATGAGCGGAAGGGTGAGCGGACACGTCTGGAAGCAGACAGACGGGCGGAGCGCGAGACACATGCAGGGGGTGCGTGAGTCTGGAGCCCAACTGCAAGCACACCGCCCGTGAAGGAACAGAAAACAAGGCTCCTCCTTCCTTACTTGTGGGTCGAGCAGCAAAAGCCATAATCCGGCAGCAGCTGGGCCATGCACCCCAGCGAGGCACAGGGGAGCAGTCCTCGGGAGGCCACTCCGCTCCGCCGCACCCTTGGCTCGGGAGGGTGGCAGGAGCGAGCAGCAGCAAGATTCTCCGGGAGAAACTTCCTCCTCTCGGAGCCGTGCTCTCGCCCCTGCTGGCCTGTCTTCCAGCAGGACGCGGCCTGGGCTGCCTAGGGCCGCAGGCCGCACCGTGTCCCTCTGGCAGCAAACCCAGGCAGGGATGAGCACGCTCTCAGCGAGTCTGCTAATTATCCTGACTGAGACGCGACTTTGCACTTGGTCTTAAACTCCGCATCGCTTCTTCATCGGGCGGCTCGTGGTCTGAGACACCAAGAAAGGGGCAAGGCCGGCCGTGTCGATCCCTAGCGCCTCGTGGCAGGCCTTGTGTCTGAGAGGGCCTGTGCACCACGGGCAGCAGCGCAGGGAGAAGTAAGAGAGGAAAAAGGAAAAAGAAACAAGGAAACAAAAGAGAACTTAAAAAAAAAAAAAAAAGAAAGCCAACCAACAGAAAGGATTTGGTTGGCCCTCGAGGCTTTAGTACAGTGCAGGCTTGAAATCATGACCAAGCGGCGGTGAGCAGCACGAGCCCGAGCGCAGCAATGCCAGCCAGGAGCAGGAAGAGCAAGACGGAGCAGGGAGGCGAAGCCAGGAGCCCCCTTACCTGCAAGTCTGCGCCCAGCTCCTTCCCCAGGTTCCCGATGGGGGAGTCCCGGGACACGGAGGTCACAGTGGAGAGGAAGCTGGAGGACTCCGTGAGGTGGGGCAAGGGCGACAGGCTGTCCCCTAGCCGGTTCACCTGCTCCAGGAAGGCCTGCAGCTCCTTCCTGAAAGCCTTCATCTTCGCGTTGATGGTCCCCAGCAAGTGGGGCTCTTCCTGGGCGCACTCGCGCTGGACGCCAGGCTCCAAGGTGGCCCCCGTGTCACAGAGGAAGCTGTCGGTGTCCATGATGAGCCGCTCCACGGTCCGCTCAAGCCGCTGGGCCTCGTGCTTTATGGTCACCAGGCACTCAGAGTCCTCTCGGGCCTTCAGAAGCTCCACGGGGCATGGCTCGCTGGCCTCCGATGGCTTCCCGCTCCCGAAGCCCGAAGTCTTCTCAAACGTCTCCTCTGAGTCGCTCTCTCCACCTACAGGGCCCTCCCGCTTGGGCTGGGGCAGGCGGCCCTCCTCCCCGTCACTCTCTTTCTTCCCCGCATCACTCTCCGCATCGCTGTCCCGGGGGCTCGGGGCGCGCGGCCCCAGGGGCATGGCCAGGTCGCAGCGCTGGACGCTGGACTGCAGCACGCGGTTCTCGTGCTGCAGTGTCAGCACCTTCCCGCTCAGCTCGCTGATCTGCAGCCTGGCCGACTTCAGCTCCTCCTGCAGGGGCGCGCCGGCCCCGGCACCCTTTCCCTCCCCGAGCCACCCTGGCTCCTGGCGAGGCTCAAACTTGAACTTGCTCAGCTCGTGTGTCAGCTGCCGGTTGTGGTCCTCGATCTCGGATATGGACCTGCGGAGCAGCTCCGCCTCCTCCTCCACAAACTGCAAGTGGCGGCGCAGCTCCGCGGAGGACTCCACGGAGTCGCCGAAGGGTGAGGTAGGAATGCCAGGCGCAGGGTCCCGGCCCAGCCCCTCTCGCTCGTGCTGGCCTCGCGCTTCCTCCATCTCCGCTTTGAGGCCACGGTTCTCCACCTCCAGCTCCACGATCTTCCGGCCCAAGATGTTGGCTTCCTCCTCCACCAGCTTCAGCCGCAGCTTCAGCTCAGCCTCCCGGGTGCTGGGGGGCCCACCGGCTTCCCCCGTGGGGAGGGGGCTGTCCACGTCGCCGTAGAGGGACTTGTACTTCTGGAGCTCCTGTTCCAGCTCGTCCTTCTCCCGTCCTAGCCTGGCCATTTTCTTGCGCATCAGGGAGGCTTCCTCTTTGGCAAACTGAAGCTGGCACTTCAAATCGGCACTGTCATCCTGCCAGAGAGAACAGCCCGAGAGAGGGGTTATTTGGAAATAACAAATGCCCGTGTTTTTGACAATTCCCCTCGCACCTCGCCCCCAGTACACACGCAAACACACAACACCGATGTTTCCGTCAGTGCGTGTGGTTACCCAGAGAAAGAGCCGACACAAGCAGAGGTGCAGGAGGGACTTGGGAAAGGCTGCAGCTTGTTGCTTTGTCACGGAGACAGAAGAAACCAAGACGCTGGTTGGGAAAAAACGTGCACATGAAAACCATCACACCAGTTGTGAGTGAAGAAGGAGAAAATGAAATGAAACCAAATACCCACCAGTAACATGTGACCCTTCAGTATCGTGGCTCCATCTGGTCAGTCACCAGCACGGGTGAGAGAGACCAGAACCCTCGCCAGAGCCCGGCACAGGCAAGCGGACTCGGGCCACATGCACCCTGCTGCACTCACTCTCTCCCCCATCCAAAGTGGCAGTGACCCACAGGTTATCGCAAGGATGGGAGGGCCAGACGACCCCAAGTCAGAGCCCAGCTTTTCCCGACCGGCTGAGGTGTGCGAGACAGGGCAATCTGCCTCCCTCCCTCCTGCTCTCCCCAGCCCCAAAGTCCCACAGGAATGACATGATGACAAGAAAATGAGGTGATGAGTGACGAGCAGGAGGGCGCTTTGGAAGTCCAGGTGCTGGCTGAGTTGGTCCCCAGCTCTGACGGCTGCTGCAAACCCAGACCCCTGTCTACTCACGCCTTCACCACGCAAACGCAACCGCAGAGCCCTTGCCCGTGTGCCTCTCCCTGCAGTTACCATAACGCGGCAGGAAATGACACTCAGAGACCAAAGGCCAGGAGTTAAGTGTTGGGTGGAATCAAGTGTTTTAGAACCTGAGAAGGGGTCCTCGTCGGCACACCAGGGGAATACCAGTGGGTTCTCGAGGGTCCCCGAAGCTGGCTCTGCTGCTCACAGGCGCATTGCTCGGCTGAGGTCAAGAAGGCGCTTTTGGAAACAACTGGAAAGTCAAGTCTGCTCTGCCAGCGCTGGTCTCCATGGTTTGAAGCTATGCGAACTCTCTGTCTTGGTCTTACAAGAATGTTTTGCCATTCACGTTCAGGGAATGGGAAAAATGACTATTTCACTAGTCACTGATCTTCGACTGGCTATCAGAAGTTCTGAAAGGCTTCCCCCATCACACAGAGGAACTGCGAGACTCAAGCCCCGTCGGCCCCAGGGGTGGAGGGAGATCCACCAAACTGCTCTCCAGGCCTGTCAACCGTGCTCTGGAACAAGTCAACCCTCTGGAAGAGAATTAACGTGTTCACATCAGCATCTGTGCTCATGATGTGGCTTTTACACTCAGAGAACGTGGCTTGTTCTCTGCCATATTCTTGTTGCACACTCACGCGGCAGGAAGATACAGAAACCCCTCCTTTGGGCCTCCCAACTTTCCTCTTCCCACTCTGCCTTGATCCCTCCTCCCCCACCACAAACCACATGGAAGGAGAGAAAATGATGTGACAAGGACTCACGGAAAGACCCACAGCCAAATGTGTAGCAGCGCCACGTGGGAAGCACGCTCTGGCACTATCTCTGCGCCCTTGGAGGGACAACATGCCTCTTGGCATCCACTTGGCCAAGGTTAAAAACGGGTCCTGCTGGACTTGGGGTTAAACCTGCTGCCTGGAGTCCTAGCTTTGCCCTGACATTGTCCAAGGGACTTGGGCTAATCACAGAGCCCTGGTGAACCTGTCTCTTTATGTCTAAAGCAGGATGCTCGTCCAACCACAAGGTGATTGTGAAGGTCAAATAATGTACAGCAAAGTGGTTTTTATGTGATAAATTACCACATTCCAGCTTGTTGAAATTAACTTTGTTCTTTGTCTGAAACACAATTAATATTGGGGAAAGAGGCCAGTAACTCTGTCTTTATTTTTCCCCTCCTTGTACATTAGGAGAATAACATGTGTGTCACATGGTCCTCAAGTTCTAAGAACTTATGACAGTAAGGATTTGGTTTGGTTTTGGTTAGGCAGACATAAATAGTACTTCTGTGGCTAACTCGAAGCAAGGCTATCCATCCTACTCAACTACTGAGAAAACAGGTTATCACTACTGCTGAGGACATTTTTTAAAAAGGGCCTACGTAGACTATAAGGGCTGTAAAAGACACATATTGCATTTAATTCTAATATTAAAGGAAAAGCATGTGTGCTTATTTGTTCATTCATTCTTTCAGTGCATATTTATTGAGTACCTACTATGTACCAGAAATTGGCATGCTACTGTAAACAACCCCAGCTTCTTATAACTTTTAAAAGTAGAAGAATTAAAAGCACCTTTTCAATTTTCCGTTAAATATAAATTTGCAAGACATCCAAAAATACAAGACAGGTCTCTGCTGTTCACATGAAGGAATGGAGTTTAAATTAAGCTAAAATGCATATCAGCAGAGACAGAATGTAAGTATTTTGCAAATAAAGTGGATTGGAAGTTAAAAGCTCAGAGCTGGAAGACAGGGGATGCCATCAACCCCACCATGAACTTGGGAGCCAATGTGTATCCACTGTCCCAAATCGCCTAAATCACCCCATCTCCACCTGTGCAGCAGGGAGGTCCCCAGCAGCAGACATCACTGGAAAGTACGTTGTTCAGCTACAGGAAAAACTCGGCCCCGCCCTCTACCCACCTCCAGCATGGAGCTCAAGACTGGGCCAGACCACGGGGTGGACAGGGTCACCTGCTGTGTCTAGTGTCCTGACTCTACTTCCATGCAGACTTGTGGCTGGTGAGGCCTTGAAGTGGCGGGGGCCAGGCCGGGAGGGGTGGACCCGGCACAACTGCCTGCACAGTTCTGGAAGTCTCATCTCAAATAAGAGTCTGGATCATGGACTCTCAGGCCGTCTCCCTGAGGGTCTCCCCCAAAGGCTGAACTGAGAAGTTGGGAGAGGGGCGTAGGATCTCTGACAAGGGTCTTAAGTGCTTATCTGCACCCTCTTATGCCAGTAGGAGACCCCATGGAGCCCTCAAATCACCTTGATTTCAGGAAACCTTCAACTTCACACCGTTCCCTCCATCCACCATCCCCTGCAAGTCTCACTATGGCCAGAACAATTCTCCTCCGTCGCCTCGAACTTAAACCCAGGTCAGTGAAAGCAGCAAGGGTCTGTGACATACACTAACGAGGGTCCGGTTGGTATATTACCTGAGGATTGATAAACTGTCCCAAAAGTCTTCTTGTTCCTTAAAGAAAGAAGCTATACAAACACCAAGGATTCTAACACGTGATCAGAGCATGCTGCCATTTCGACGCGGCACCCACGCATGCACGACGAGGCCTGCCACCAAGACTGAAGCAGTTTTTGAAACAAAGACAATCCTGAATCCAGGGGGAGTGTGTATTCAATGAAGGGGTCAGACTTGCCCGTGAGGAGGCTGCGGCAGGGCCCGCTGCGCCTGCCAGGCGGTGTGTGTGTGTCGGGGGGAGGCCCCAGGGAAGCTGAGCTTGGCCTGTTTCTGGGGGCTGGGGGGCTCCTTCCAATAAGATGGGGAATCACAGCCTCAGTGCAGGAGGCTGGACACTCATCTTATCTCGCAACAGAGACTTTCTAAAACTCTGCCAAGACTCTAGGGGAGGGGTCCAGGCCGAATCCTAAGCTTAAGGATGTCAAGCTCTGGTTTCGTGAGCTCATCGGCTCGCGCCAGGAATGCAGCAGGAAAGCAGAAGATCGAGTCAGACTTTCCAGGACGCGATTCCCGCGGCGGGCAGAGAGGGTAAGCGTGGCATGGAGGGAGACACGCACGGGGCCCACCACCATCACCACCAGCGGGAAAGGCCTTGTCAGGCATCAGAAATATATTCCGTGAGTATATATTCTCTGGCCTGCAAGCCTGCCATCTAGCCAGCGGCCCGAGCGGCTGTCTGCCTGCGTGCCTACCTTGCGCCAGGGCGCCAGTTTCCTTTGAGTTTTGGTCGCAGACCTGCAGTTCCCGAGGCGCTCCGGTCCACCATTCTGCTGAACAGAAACTCCTTTCTCAATAACCCTGCGGGCTAAGGGGGGCAGCCCGACACACCCCAGGTAGCAGGACTCTGACGCCTGCAGAGGGGCTGCGGCTCCTGTCCTCGGCCTGTTTCACCCGCAGGCGAATGCAATTCCATGCTGTTCCTTTCACAGTGGGGCAGAAATTCCCCTTTTAAGGAAAAGTTCTCCCTTGGTCAGGAGCCAGTTAATGAGAAAGGCCCAGGAGGGTGTAAGCGCCCAGCGGTGGGCAGCGGACTTTCATTTTCTAGTGATTAGTGGATTCCAAAGTGAGATGCGGGGGGTGGAAAGGAAGGAAGGGTAAAGTTAATCTTCAGCATTTCTGCTGCTCACATGGGCCTGGCCCTCCTGGAATGACCTGCCGGGCATCAGTGAGTTTGGAGAATGGAGAAACCAGATGGCATCCTTAAGAAGAGAGTTCCCAGGGACAGGCTTTGGTCTAATTACTACTTGCTCTCAGAGTTCAGTGAGCTGATATCCCAATGACACCTTTGTTCTCCCCAACACCTAATACTGACAGTGATTTTTTTAAAAAAGAAGAAAGGAATCCAGTAAAACAACTTTTCAGAAAAGCTAAGAAAGTTTTGAAGAACACATACCATGTACATAGAAAGAGCTAAGCTTTTTGTAACATTTCTCAGCTAGAATATTTTACTTTCAATTAGGACAATTTAAGATATTTTCAGCTTGCACATTAAGAAAAAAACAACACTCAAAACAATGGCTTGTGAACAACCCAAACTTCAGCAGCTGTATTATTTTATTTCACCGCGTGCGTGACTTTGAAGGCCACGACACTTCTGACCGGTTATGAAGACTGAACAACACCAATTCTGTTTCACACAAAGCTGGTTTGTTCTTCTCTTTCCTGAAGAAATCACCAGCTTATCCGTGCAAGAGAGAAACAGAAGGGAGGAGCTTTGGGTTTGGAAAGAAATGTTCACCCCATGGAGGTTTTGAATGAGTCCAGATGTTTTGTCAGGTAATGTTTCTTTGAATGTTTTAAAGGGAAAGCTACGTTTTGAGAAAATTCAAAATGAGATGATTTCTTCTTTAGGAGATATAACATTGGAATGAAAACCTCTGCTTACCTGATTAAAGGTTTTCTTCTCTTTGTACGTTTCCCGACTGCCTCGTCTTTTCAGGGAACTCTGAAATAGACCCAAGTGACATTCTGTTACCCAGGGGGTCACGCGTAACAGCCACCATAAGCGGACATCGTCCCCAGGTGGGAACACACGCAATTGACGAAGGCTGTTTTCCACTAAAATCAGGGAACAACTTAGAGTCAATATTTACCTGCAGTTAGGTAAGTCTGGGGAGATGTCTGAATCCTCATTATTGCATTTGGGGTATTCCTGACTCAATCAGTTTAATGACAAAGCAGGTGGCTGGATAATTTGCACCAGTGCAGAGAAGGCAAGAAGAGGAGAAAGGTAGCAAGTTTTGGAAACACATAAGTAATATTTCTGGAGCTGGTTTACCTTCCAAATTATGTTTTGTTGGAGCTAATATCAAAATTAATTGTTGCTTCCTTCATGGCCAGAGAAAAAAGTGATAGGAAGAGAAGGACGGCCCTTGTTTATGGGGAAAACTTAATCTAGGTTGCAGAATTCTGGAAAAATCCACGGCCATTCATGATTAAGCCTCCATCTTAAAGATCTCACAGAGTTTGTTATCAATTCTCACATGAAGTGGCCCAGCTGTGTCCTACAGCAGGGCGGGGGTGGGGCGTCCCCGCCTAGTTTTAGGTCACAGGTGCACCGCTGCCTGGTCCGCGCGAGACATTGCACGTGTGTCTGAAATACAAGCAGGAGCATGAATAGAAGAGCCCAGGATGTCTGCAACAGACTAGCAGGGGGCCAGGACAGTGGCTGCTAAGGGGAAGTGTGAAGACAGAAAGAAATGACCGGAAGATGAGAGAGAAACACCCTGGAGGAATATGAAGGGATGTGTAGCCTCTTAGTCTGAAAAGATTGAGTTAATCCTGAGGCAAGCGGGAAGCAAGCAGGGGGGAAGGAAAGGAAAGCTCTGTTGGCCGTATTCAGAGCTTGGCGGGGCAAAGAGGTCCTCCTGGACCTCACCTTGGGGTGGGCTCACAGCCCCGACTCTCGGCTGTATTCCTGCGCTGCCGCCCTATCAGCGCAGTGTGCAAAGGAGGCTCTCGTGCAAGCCGCTTATATCCCAGTTAAGTGCATTCACTCGGTACCATTCACGTCTTAAGAGTCTCACTCTTAGAAGGCCAGGCCTTGGCATTTATTGGAGGAATTCTAGGTGAAGAAACAATTAAAATTCTAGTTGCCCCTCTAGGAGGCTGGAGACCTGGCTGACAAAGGGGGATGGAGCCCCAGCTGCAGAAGCGGCCTTGTTTCCTTTAGTCTCTTTGGCAAAGTGAGTCAAACACAAAGAGAACCTCAGTCTCCTCCGGCAGGTAAAGGGAAGCCTGTCTTAAGAGCGGCTTGAGCTCTCCCACCGTAACAAGTGGGTTTTCACCCTCACGCTTCAGTTAGGGAGCGTCCTTTACTGGAACGAGCTGAGTGAGGTGAACGGTCCTGATGATTCGCTGTGGAGAGGAGTTATAGGAAAGAAGTCGGGACAGCCCGTCCCCAAGCGTCACCTGCGGGACTGGATTCCGGGACTGTAACGCGAGTGCGGAGCCTGCTGCCCGCGATCTCCCACTGGACCGAGCACAGAGCCTGCACGTGCGGAGAGAACGCGACGTATGCAAAGTGAAACGAAAGCTACAAGTGGAGACAAAAGTTTCTTAAAATCTGCAGAACCATGGGCGGCTGCGCTTGATGCTGGAGATGGGGCACATTCTGGGTGGGGAGAGGGTGAAGACGGAGCCTCAGCCTGCCTCACGTGTCTTCTCCCCTTGCTGATGGCCTGTCACCTGCAGCCCCCGTCCTGTGACCCTCCCGCAAATCACGGAACAGGCAGGGAGTCGTGGAACCCCCGACACAGACCGCATCCACGACGGCAACCAGAATGAAAGACGCTGCAAGGATTAAAGTTAACTGGAAATTCACAGGGCCTGCATGAGGGAAACCACAACACTGTGGGAAGCGACACACAGTAATGCTCGATGCTGCCTGATGGGAAGCTTCGTGTTATTTACACAGACGTCCGTCCGGTTTCTCCCAAACCATCTTGTAAGCATGGTGTCATTTTCACCAAATTCCTCTCTCTCTACATATATCTGTACGTAATATATAATGCATACACAAATACACATACACTTTTACTGTCTGTAAGGGTGATGAGAAGATGGATGTATTTGACAAAGTGAAAACTTTGCAAGGCCCAGCGGTGTGGGTCTATAGTCCCAGCTACTGGGGAGGCTGAGGCGGGAGGATGGTGGAAGCCCAGGAATTAGAGTCCAGCCTGGGCAATGCAGCAAGACTTCGTCTCAAAATATATATATATGTAGTCATTAAGAACAGGAGCTGGCAAACTATGGCTCTCAGGGCAAATCAACCCACGGTCTGTTTTGTAAACAAGGCTTAATTAGAACACAGCCCGATTTACTATTGTCCGCGGCTGCTTTGCACTGCGGGGGCAGAGCTGAACACCAGTGACAGT
>CAUYSK010009280.1:0-17999 GCA_963575035.1 Avahi laniger
AGGTCGCCTTTCCTTTTTGATTTACCTTCCATGGGCAAAAATTAAGCCTAGGCACAGAAACCCCAAGACCCGACCCTTGAGCTCCAAAATGTCATTTGCTCCATACCCTCCTGTCCTTGTTCCCTGCCTGGGAATAGCTTCCCCAGTAACCAGCTCCCCATCTGTACTAGGCCCTGCCTCACCTGCCTCTGTGGCCCATCTCATTCTGTGGCCCAGGCTAGGGTACAATCATAGCTCACCGTAGCCTCAAACTCTGAGCTCAAGTGATCCTCCTCCACCTCAACCTCCCAAGTAGGAGCACGCCACCACACCCAGATGAATTGTTATTTTTTTGTTTTTTTTGTTTTTGAGACAGAGTCTCACTGTGTTGCCCCGGCACTCCGTGGCATCAGCGTAGCTCACAGCAACCTCAAACTCCTGGGCTCAAGCGATCCTTCTGCCTCAGGCTCCCGAGTAGCTGGGACTACAGGCATGCGCCACCATGCCCGGCTAATTTTTTCTATATATTTTTAGTTGTCCAATTAATTTCTTTCTAATTTTTAGTAGAGACGGGGTCTGGCTCTTGCTCAGGCTGGTCTCGAACTCCTGAGCTCAAACAATCCAACCGCCTCCGCCTCCCAGAGAGCTGGATTACAGGCGTGAGCCACCGCACCTGGCCCAGATGAATTGTTTTTTAAAGAGAAGTTGTCTCACTACGTTACGCAGTCTGGAATTTCCAGGCTCAAGTGACCCTTCCGCCTCAGCCTCCCAAGTTGCTGGGACTACAGGAGCGCACCCTACACCTGGCTAATTATTTTTTCTAGAGATGAGGTCTCACTATGTTGCCCAAGCTGGTCTTGAACTTCTGGCCTCAAGCAGTCGTCCCGCCTCAGCCTCCCAAAGTAGCTGCTGGGATTACAGGTGTGAGCCACTGCCCCTGTTGTGCCCCATATGGAGACTTACCAGCCTTCGCGAGAGGACACTCGCTAGCCTCCGGGGGTACTTTCTAGAAACCCCAGCTTGGGCCGTTGGGCTGCGAGCTGTAGGGGCGCCAAGCCCACAAGGGGGCGCTGTGGCGCTCGGTTTGGAGACGCCTATGGCGCCCTCGGGCGGATTTGCAATTTGTCCCTTGGAGTCCCAATTCCAGCCTCTGCACCGGCCTATTGCCCAGCAGTGGGCACAGGGCAACTAGACTCTGTGTGGCTCAGGAATCAGCACCTTGGACCAACCGCACTGGCATCACCTGGGCGCCGGTTGGAACTGCGGAATCTCAGGTACCATCCTGTCCCTACTGAATCAGGATTTTAACAAGACCTTTTCACAGGATTCCTAAGCACTTAACATTCACGTTAAGTAAGCGCTGTCCCGATCATAAACACACACAATGATACATAGCATGAGGTATTTCTCCATCCGACATGGTCCAGACTGTGCGGTTCCCAGTTCCCGGGCTCTTAGAGGTCTCTCAGCACAAGTTAAGGGATCCCCCCTCACCAACAACTCCCCAGGACTGCGGCCATGCCTGAGCCAGCCCCATCAGCTGCTTCTCAGCCCCTTCTTTCCCAGGTCTTGACCCGGAAGAACAGGCTGATTGACCTATGGCCAGTTCCTGTGAGGCCAAGCGGCCAGAATCCCAGGAAACCTGCTGGAGTGTGGCTCAGAATAATCATTAATTTCGTGTTTCACCTCAGGCCAAACCAGTGAACTAAGTAACCTGGGTGGCCTGGCGTGGCATGAGCCGCTGGGCCACAGGGTATGAGGCTCAGAAGGGTCCACCACCCTCAGGGAGCTCTGCGGGGAGGAGAGAGGGGACACGGGGCTTGTAGCCAGGAGCTGGAAGCAGAGCAGAGGCCTAAACTTTAGGCCATGACTGTCTTTCCTTTCACCTGGGCCCGGGGTTCAGGTGGGTGGTGGGTTTCTCAGGCAGCGTCGGACAGACAGCCCCTCAGATGGCCCCTAACTGGGACAAGAACCCAGACAGCAGTCTCCTCTCCTAGACAGGCCCAGGTGGACCCTGCAGCCCAGAGCTGACAATGATTAACTACCTGAGGCCTATCTGCAGGGCCTCAGCTGTGCCAACTTGCTGCCAGCCTGTCTGACCTGGACCTCACCAAAACCCTCAGGCCCCTAGAGCCAGACCTGTGAGCACTGGACAAAGATTCAGGGAAGGAAACTCACTATAAATGTCACCAGCTACCTGGGTGCCCCGGAGTGAGCTGAGCAGATAAATACACCTCTTTCCCCTTTCATAACTAAATGTGATTCCACTAACGATTCTTCTCCATCTTCATCATCACCCTGGGTTCATTAATAAAATTCACTACCCTTACTGCCCGGACTGTGTAGCTGGCACACTAGCTCCAGAACCTTTACCTGTAATTAAAACATCTCTGTTCCCCTTCTGCACACCAGCCAAACGGGGCCTGCAGGCATGTGCTGCTGACAGCTTGTAAGACCTCCGTTCTCCCTACCTCATGCCTCCTATTTCTGACTTCAAAACCCACACACAGCTCAAAAACCAGGAAAGGAAGATGACTTCTCTACTAGGGCCTCTCCTTCAAAGGTAATCTGGCCCTTTCTCCCATGTATGTCTGTGTTTGTGCATATAAATCCTCACCTGATAATAAGTTGACAATTTTTTTTTTTAGTTCTATGTCCCAGGCACTGTTTTGTGCTTTCCCAGTATTAACTTTACCTACATTAACACAATGAATCTTTAAATATGGTAAGCCCTATTATCCCTACTTTTCAGATGGGGAAACTGAGGCACAGAGGTTAACATACCACATAGTTGACCAATGTCCAGGGAAGTTAGGTAAGAACATAACAAATTAAACTACAGGCTCTTAGAAACGGAGAAACGAGCACCTTGTACTGGTGTGTACTGGTAGATACACATCCCTCCCACCTCTTTCCACATACCTCACTTTGGCTTCTAATGATTCAAGACGGGCATTTCCATGTGGCCCCCATCACAAGCCAACTGCTTTGTCTCGTGTTATCATTCCAGCACCGAATGATAACTGCTAGGTTACCTTCCTGAGCAAGGTGGCACCTTACTAAGGGATCTTTCCTGAGTAGCTGACACGCTGGCGTTAGTACTGTGCCATCCCACTCCACCATCCTTACATCAACAGTGGCTAACAGTTCCCAGGTCCCTACTACATGCTGAACACAATCCAACATCTTTTAACGCCCACCCCATCCTGAGGCAGGTCCTATTATCCACCTGCCTTCAATAGCCTCAATTGAATTAATTAAGTCACTCAGCAAAGTGGCAGTGCCAAGTCTCATGCCCAGGCAATCCAGGGCACGTGCCTGTAACTGCTGTGCCTTGAGAACATTAAACAGGAATTACACGAGTTAGGGACAAGGCATCACCCATCCCGGGGATGAGGGGAGCTGCAAGGCTGAGAGACATGATATACTGGCTGAGTGTTTACCTTCACAGGAGGTGGCTGCCTAACCTTGTGATGAGAGGTGAACTATGACCCTTTCCCAGAGGCTGGGGTCCAGCATGTGATTCAGGGGTGGGCAGCAGTGCTGGGGAGGCCCACCCGCAAGGTTCTCCCCCAGGGGCCTTCCTCATTAGTGCAGGGTGCCTGTGCCCCCACTGAACCAGGTCAGACGTG
Source organism: Avahi laniger (assembly GCA_963575035.1). Classification (NCBI taxonomy): domain Eukaryota; kingdom Metazoa; phylum Chordata; class Mammalia; order Primates; family Indriidae; genus Avahi; species Avahi laniger. Next base: position 3,612 of record CAUYSK010009280.1, read on the forward strand.
CTCAAATGCAATGTGGCAGACGGAGGGGTGGGTGGCACCCCCAATTAGACTCAGAGGAGGCTCAGGGACTCCCCCAGTCCAGCAATAATGCTGAGAACTGATGTCATTCATTTCCTCCAGGCTGGCACTAGCAGCAGAGCTATTTCACAGCACCTTGTAAATGTTAATTACATTAATTAGACCTCACAGTGCAGGAGGGGGGTGGTCAGTGGGTATGAAGCTGGAAGCTGAGGGAAAGCGGGCCACTTTGGCATCTATGCCAACCCCCCAGGGTGACGTAAAAAAATTTACAAATTTACAAATTCCATCTCCACAGCCTATGGAAGGGAAACCTGAACTCCTGAGTCCTCCCCTCAAACTGCTCTGCACAAGTCTTTCTACACTGTTCCCACTGCCCAAGACTCCGTGAGAATAGCTGAGGGGGCAATTAATGTGCACCTCCCAATGAAAAACACCACGCCCCTCTTACTATCCCTCATCTTAGGGATAAGTGAACTGCTCCGAGGAAGCCCATCCTTTGCCCAGGTTCACAGCTATGAAGCTACAGAGATTTAAGACTAATCCAGGAGACAGATCTTAAAAGGCATCATAAAACAATGTGGTTAAGTAACCTTATAACAGTTAGGCCCAGGGAAGGACACTTCACCTAGGGAGTGAGGAGGGGGGAAAGCATCTGGGTGGCAGAGACAGCACAGCCAAAGGTAACAGGGCCAGACACAGGCTGTCCGCCTGGCCGGTGGCAGTAGACAAAGTCTCAGTTCAGCGCTTTTGTCTGATAAGGAACTTCCACTAAATTCCAGAAAAGATCAGACTTACAGGAAAGCAGAAAAGAAAAAGCCCTCAATGTTTTTCTCAAACTCCAGTTTTATCATCTGTGAAATAAGACAACTCACTGGGTAGTTGTACAGAGAATGCCAAAGCAGAAGACAGATCACAGGCCCTGGAGAGCTCACAGTCCCATGTGTCACCTTGCCCCTCCCCAGCTCTGCCTCACAAAGGCAAATGAAGAAGCATCCCTTCAGCCCCCATAACTCAGGTGTTCGGGGAATTGTGCGGCACCTCTAGGTCATGACTACAGGCACCGCTGTCATCATACAGTAAAAGTGGGCCTTGGCATATTAATCAGAATTATCAAAAGAATTGTCCAAATTGGGAGAAAGCGGGACAAGCACATAAAGTTGGCTATGAGCATGTTCCTTGAGGTGCTGTTATTAAAAGCAAAATGCCAAAAAACATCCAAATGTTTGTCAGTGGACTGGAATAAAATTGCCGTTACCTTTTTGATAATTCATAGGGAAAAAAAATAAAAACCTAGATGCAAACAGAAAGATCTGAAAAGATATGGCAACTTTACAGAGTCTAAAACTTTTTACATATAAACAAAATGCAAGCAACCAGCCCCTTCCCTTTCGCCCACTTTGGGAAACCCTTGGAAGGGTGTGGCAACCCCAGGGGGGTCAAGGCCACTCAGAGAATGAGGGGTGGGGCAGCACAAGGAACAGGATTCTGGGAACTGCCTACTTCCCGTGGCCACCCACCCCTTGCAAAACCAGAGCCCAGAGCCCTCTGACCTCTCCCAAGGGGGCTAAGGAAAGAAAGGAGGCCACTATTCTGGAACCCACCCCCTGGGCCTCTGCCCCTCCCCCACAGTAGGCTGTACCCTTAGCTACAGCTAAGAATGCCTTAAATCTCATGTCTAAATACCTATAGTGGGGATATTGCTTTAGCCTTGGGGATGGCCATCTTGACAGTTTAACTGCCAAGTGCCTGTATCCTAATAGGTAAGATTGTACTGCCCAGAATTCACACAGCCCAAAGCTCTCACCCAAGACCCCTGTGCAAGGGTAGCCACTGGAGTCCTGTTTGTCAAAGGAAAAACTACAAACAAATGGCCAATGAGACTTGTTAACTCAATTACATTCAGCCATATTAGGGGCAAAGCGTGAGGTAGCCATTGTTGGATGAAGCCATGAGAAGTGGGGGAAAAAAGATGTGAAACCTACATAAGGAGATTCCATTGGTTAATGTTAGCATATGCATTAAGCCATTTTCTTCCAGAGTTTTTTCTCTAACTGTATAAATTCATGTTATACCCGCGTTACATTTACAATCAGAAAACAGACTTAACTCTTCTGTGCAAGAAACATTTCTTTGAATTGGGCCATTCAGGTTTAATCAACCCAATTATTTGTGTATGGTATAAGGTAGAAAATCTAATATTTTCCCCACAGGGAAAGCCAGACACCTGGGACTAGTATGTCCCAACTCTACTTCTTATGTGAAGTCCTCATATGTATGCACGCAGGATGTTTGGGGGCTCACTTTCCCAACTGGTATTTATCCCTTGCCACTACCTTCCATCACTATAGCTTTATAAGTGCTCACACCTTCTAGAGCAAGCCTGCCAGCCTTAAGGAAACATCAAATTTTTCCTTAAAGGTCTTAAGTATCCCTTAGTTTGTGTTCTCTCATTTCCAGTTCTCTCTTCTTGTCCCTAGATTTCTTTTCCAGGTAGCTTACCTCTGTACAAATTTAGACAGCATTTCTAGTTGTTTCAACATGGTAGACTTTTAGATCATTTCAGATTATTTTTACCATAAGTCCTTGTGCATTATGTATAGGGAAAAAAGAGACAAAATTTTCACAATACAAAGAAAAACTAGGGATGTTATATTCACAAAAAGGGAAAAAGAGGGTGGAAAAAGTCAAAATAAAAATCTACAGATAAAGGAACTACCTATATACAACTGAATAAAAAAAGAAGCCCATGATCTCAGATAAAGCACTTTTTTAAAAATTGGCCACGTTACCTAGTCACTGTCCCACAGAAAAGTTCAGCTCCTTCTCAAATATGGAGGTTTAGTTCAGATCTTCAGACCTCAACGCGGCGGTGAAGCAGGCCTGAAGATCAAGCACAGTCAGAGGCGCCAACTAGAGCATCTTAACCCAACACACCTTGGGCATCCTGCCAGCTCTGTGGGTCCACCCAGGTGGAGGCAGAGGTCTTAGAAAGCAATTTCCAACAGTATTCAATGCAGATTCGACTCCTGGCTACTTGAGTAGTTCCTCTAACTCAGCACTGTGCTTACAGCTCAACATAAAACTTCCTAGGACACCATGAGGACAGAGATGAGATTTGTGACAAGGACGTGGGGAAGCCCGAGTCTAATGCTCAAGTCTGTTCCTCAAGTATCACTTTTTGTTAGGCTAAGACTTCCCTATCTGGCAACTACCTCCCAGTGTCGGCCTGAGGACTAAGGGGAAAGAGCACCCCTGGCATGTAAGAGGCACGCAGCCTTCACCACAGCCATCTTCGCCACACAAGGGGGGCCTCTTCTGTGCCTCCCCCAGCCCACCTCCAGAGCCACTCCTATCCATTCAGATATGGTTCTTGCTGCAATTCAGGAACCACTGGGGGCACTTAGGAGTCAACGGCAGGCAAAGACCAGACGGTCCCCTGTCCTCAAGGAGCTGTCAGCAAGGTAAGGAGAAGGTTGTCAGGGAAAGCCAAGAAAGATCAAGCTGAGATAACAAGCTGCATCACCCCCCAAACCAGCACTGCTCTTACATTTGAAACCCTTTTGCCTAGACCTCCAGAGGACAAGGTTGTGCCCACATCTCTATGCACATCTGCACAGGATTTTCTAAATCCTGTTGCGTGCTACCTCCCATGTAACCCAGATAAATCCGTGCCAATAGCATCTGCCTGTTCAGGTGTCCAGCCTAGTTCACACTCTACTTCTCATTTCTCTTCAGTCCCTAATGAGACTCCCCACTCCTCCCACTCACCCTCAATGTCTCCTCTGGGTTCCAGAGCTGCAGGACAGGATGCTCACGCGGGAGCGATGCCCATTGTTGCTGCTTAAGACAAGTCACTGCACATAACAGGGAGCCGGGACGCTAGGGGGCCCAACAGTGTGCTGGCTGCTGGGGACACCCACCAAGGTGGCATCATCCCTTCTCCAGGAGCTGGGGTCCCAGCCCCAGCCCCAGCCCCAGCAACCGCTGCTGGACTCCAGAACAGTCTCAGAAGGTGGGGCTGCAGAGGGATGGAAAAGGAATTGTTAGAGCTTCCTCTCCCAGGCCCCCATCCTCAACCTGTTCTGGAGACAACCACTCTTCTTTCTCCACTGGGAGGCTGAGGCTCTAGACAAGAACACAAGAGACTACAGATTGGCCGCATGGGAAGAATGGGACCCAGACCTCCGCCATACCCTTGCCCTACAGCCAAGCCTATACCTCCCAGGAAAGGCACTGAAAGATTCCTCTGCTCTGGGGCATAAGACTCATTAGCAAATAACTTCCTTCAGATTTTGGGAGCCCCAAAGACAAGTTCAAGTCACTGTCCCAGAGAAAAGTTCAATTGTGAAGTCCCACAGACAAGTTTTGGTCGCTCTCAAATATGGAGGTAATAGTCCAATAATTACATATTAAAAATGAAAACTATAAAATAAAAAATATTGGAGGGAGCGCTAAACACTAGAATTAATATTCTCAGGCAGATAAAAGATGTTGTATCCATAAAACAAGGAAAGACACCATGAAAAATGGAATTTGTAGGGTAAGAACTCTTCAAAATATAAAAGACAAAATTTCAAATAGAAGGGTTGGAGGCTTAGGATTATTGCCCAGAGAGTAGAATATAAGGACAAAATGTCAAAGAAAACTCCAGCAGGCCAGGAGACTCAATAGCTATAATAAGACTCAAAGAATGAGAGCAGAAAATCCAGGAGAGGTGATGATCCAAGGTTATTCCCTCAAACTTAGGATAGGAGCTCCCAGCCATGTCTCACTGCCTACCCTCTGCTCTCCCCGACACACACCTGGTCAGCATCAACCTCTCACCTCTCCCCAGAAGGAAATTTATTGGTTAAGAATCTTTTTCCTACTGACTTATATTTATCTCTCTCCCACCTATCAACTCTCATTTTCTGGGAAATGCATTTCTAGTTTCCTGCTCACGATTTTTCAATGGCTACTGCTTATTCTCAATTTTTAAAGGTTATAAGAGACTGTCTTATAAATTTGATCCCCGAGTGGCAAAATTACAAAGCAGAGAGAGAGAGAGAGAGAGGAGACCGACAGAGACAGAAACAGGCATTTAAACTAGAACAGAGGTCATGCCCATTCTGTTTGTTTGAATTAATGAAAAAATCTGTGAATGAAGTGACTTAGGCAACTTGACCATGGCAAACTGGTGAAGAACAAGAAACAGAAGCCAACGCTGTTAATTACAAAGTTTCTCTTCCCACTGCTCCCCAAAACTGTCCTGTCCACATGGAAGCCAGTCCCAGTGGCGACTGCAGTGCCCTCTAAGGGGAACTCTACCAGTTGAACCAATCTTTGCAGCCACAATGTACATGCCTTAAGTCATGCCTCTTCACTTAGAAAGGGCCCTCCTGGTCCTATTTTTCTCCGTTTCTACAAGAAATTGTGAAGCCCTAAAATAGCAAAACAATAATTACCTTGGGATGGTGAAATTACAGGCAACATCTAGTTCATTCCTGGCCTCTGAAGACTGTTAAGTTTGATTTTTAGTCACATAAAAACAGTTGAATGTCTATTTTTGAAATATTCCAGTTCCCCACACAAAACAGGTCCTCCTCATCCTTATTCCCTGAAAACATTCTCAGCAATGCTAACTGGAGTTGTGTTTCTCTCAGGAAGAAGTAAATAATAACCACTTGCCAAATTTTAGTATTTAGTATCAAACATTCAACATTTATGGAATCCTCAATGTGTGCCTTTAATCTACTTAACCTTCAATATCCCCTGGAATTGGCCAATAATGCATCATTTATATCCAATAAAGATGCATCCAAAAGTGCATCATTTATGAGGCTAAGGACATGGGTCTATTTGGAGGAGCAGGAATGTAAACCCAGACTTTACCCCAAAGCCCTGGCCCCTCTGGTCTATGGCCTCAGCTGCCTAGCACCGGCTTTTTACAAGATTTAGGGGCCCCACCTAACTAATTTTGTGAATGAGCAAACTATAGTTTGCTAAGCTAAAAGGCCCCTGAATTCCATTTAACCCTAACAACTGAGCTAGGTAAGCGGGTATTTATACCCACTTCAGATAGGAAAGAGTCAAGAAAGTAACGACAGCAGCCCTATGTGTGGCTCCCTCTGTATTTGCCAGGCTGCAAATCCAGCCAGGTGAACATCTGCACTGGGCTTTTTCCCTGCTGGAATGAATCCCTATGTGGCACTGGAGGCAGACGGGTTCTGAAAAGATAAAGTGTTCTGAAAAATGCTCACCACCAGGATGCAGAAATGACTGGATCTCCCAGAGCCTCAGTTCCACCATCTGTAAAAGGGGGCCAGTGAGAACATCAACCTCCCAGAAGAGGGGAGACAAGTCTGCTCAAACTCTTTACAATGGAAGAGAGAGGTCTGCAGGTGAAATAAGGAAGTCTGTCCTTTTTCAGCCCTGGTTCTCCATGAAACTGAAAATAACCCTAAATTCATGATTTAAGAAAAAGAAAAAGCCACACAATAGAAAAATGTACCTGGGCTGAGGTCCTATAGGTATAAAGGGCTAGGGGCGGGGGAAGGAACACATCCAACAGTATGGAACCCATAAGAGTTTCATATTTAGGAAGGACTATCTCAGATGAAGATGTCCGAGCCTGGAGGTGAGGCAGCCAGCATGGGAGCTTTGTCTAGGACAAAGGAATGCCAAGGTAAGTTTTCCCAGAAGGACAACTTGCCCAAATCCCCACTGGAAGCAGGTCCATGGGGCTGCAATAATGAGGGGTGACAGGCGGCTCTGGGTCAGAAGCTCCATGTGGCTGGAGGAAGGGAAGGAAGCAGCCTCCCCAGCCCCACCTCCCTGGCTCCTCCCTTAGCCCCCCGCAGCTCCGATACTCCCCTCCCCCTGGCCTTTGCAAGGGGTGGGGGTTATGCCTATGGCTTTAAGGAACAGGATGAGGCTGGCCCCAGCCCTGGCCCCTTTGTCTCAGCCCTCTCCACCTCAATGGGGAAAGGTAAAGGATCACACTTAGCTCTGCAATTATACCTTCGCAGTAGGCCCCAAGCTTGGGGGTGGGGGTGGGGTTAAAAATCGCCCCAACCCATAAAACAAAACCATGGGTCCTTTCAAAAGGGAACAAAGGCAGTCCTTCCTGACAACTCCCAAATCATGGACAATGATTTGAAAAAGCGTTCATAGCTGAAAAAGGAATAGAGTACCTTCATGAAGGCAGGAAAAGGAAGAGCTAGATGAGATGCCTTCGTTCATCCCCAATTCTCAGTAATGACCATTCTAAAGTGAGGGGCTATTGGTTAATAAATACAACATTCATAATGTGCTGACCCTGCACCAGGCTCTAGCCCATTGAGTCCTTCCCAAGCCCAGTATGGTAGGGGCTCTTACACCTGAGCATCTGAGGAAGATAGAAGCTTGAAGAGATTAAATTACGCATAAAACTGGTTTCATCCTTAAACAATCTGGGATTGGTAGGATTTTTCCTATTTCACAGATATAATCATTAAGGCACAGGGAGGGCAATGAACTTGCTAAGACGGGATTTAAATACATGCTGAAGACTTATGCTTCCCTAAGGAAAGCAGCCTGCTTAGCCCATGTGCTAACAACGGCAAACGTGTATTGAGTGTTTTCTGTATACCAAACCTATAAAATAGGTACCATCATTTCAACTCTGGAAAAATATCAAGTCTGCATCTGGAGTTTCCAAGGGCGGGTGAACAAGAAACCACAGCAGGCCTGGAGAGGGGGGAAGAGGCAAGTCAACGTCCTGAGTGCACTGAGGGCCCCGGAAGGAACTGTCTCCCAAAAACAACTGCCATCAGTCCACCAAAACCCACAACATCCAAAATTCAGGAGGCAGTTCAAAGTTGATACTCTGTCATTAATTCGCTTTAATTCAAACACCTCTCAACTTTGGGAGAAGAAGGGATCACAGGGCCCCAGCTAACTTCTCTCCCAGCCCTAGGGAGAATAAAGAAGTTAGGCTGTGCAGCTGAATTTTTGAAGGAAAAAAGAAAGAAAAAAGGAGTTAGGCTGGAGGCACCCGCAGAGGGCTGGACCCAGGTGAGACCCTCCAGCAGGAAGCTCGGCCCCAAGGACAGCACTAACTTGCTAAGTCTCCCCTGTAAAGTGGGGGTTAACAACCGCCCTCCACACAACCACGAACATGGAAATCTGGCTTCTAGGAGGTGGAGCTAGAGGTTTTAAGGCCTCAGTTTGCGAGTTTGGAAAGTGGGGGCAGGCTCACTCCCGAAGGCGAAGAATGGAAAGTAAGCCCCCAGGGCAGGCAGGCGCCGCCCCTGGCCGGTCCTTCCCGGACAGGTGTGCTCGGGAAGGCAGTCGCTCCCGAGGGCTTCCCGGCAGCCCCGCTGCGCCTGGCCCTCGGCGGCTTAGCTCCGAGGACCCCGGGAGCACGCCCTCTTGCTCACACCCACGACACGCGCGTACACCGCGGGCCGCCTGCTCGCCCGCACCCACACCCACTTGCTCTTTCCTAAACTCGGGGCGAGGTGGGAACAGCCCCTCGCCGGAAGCCCCAGGTCCAAGACATAAGGGACGGACGCCACCTATCCGTAACAGAACTCCCCTCTCTGCGTCCCTGGCCCTTCGGCTTCTCCCCAGTTCCCCGGCCAGGTGAGGACACCCCCTCCCCATAAGCAGAACCCCTTGTTCCACTTCCCTCCGAAGGGACGCCTCCTCCCCTCGACTCTAGACCCCGGGGAGGTCGGGCATCCCCTCCCCTTCAGGGTCTCGGAGTACAGCAGGAGTGTCCCTTCCACTCATATCCCCGTCCCCGTCAGACACACGCCCCCTGCTTCCTACCCGCTTCCCACCTACCACCCGCGCAGGGCCAGGGACCGCTCGTCAGCGCCCCACCAACCAAGCCGGGTCCCCAGCCCGGTGCGCGCCCCCTCCCCGGGAAGTCCCCGGGAGGTCCCCGGAGAGGGTGTCCCCCTGCAGACCCGGCAGCCCTCCGCCGTCCCCTCCCCCACCAGCCCTCGGAGCCGCCGGCCGACGAGCCTCCCGGGGCCGCGGGCGCTCACCTGCCGAGAGGTGGGCTCGGGCGCGGCTCCGCGGTCGCGCCGCGGGTCGGGACGGGCTGGCGGGAGGCCGGCGGGCGGCCGCGCAGGGCGCTGGGCTCGCGAATCTCCGGCGCCGATCGCCGAGCTACGTTTACTTGGGTCACTTAACCCCCGCGCTGCCGGCCGGGCGCGGCAGCCCGCTCGCCTGCCAGCCAGGGGGCTGGTCCCGTCCGTCTGGGGGCGCTCGGAGCGTCCACGCGGGCTGCGGCCGCGGAGCCGGGGACGACTGCTGCGAGGCTGCGGCGCGGGGCTGACGGGGCAGCGGGAGTGGGTGGGGAGGGGGCGGTGCCCACTCCCTTGTAGCCCAGAACCCGGCCTCGCCCCGCCCCCGCCCGCGGGCGCCCCCTCCGCAGCCACTCAGAGCCCGGCCCGAGTGCGGGTGGATCGGGAGGAGGGGACGAGGGAAATTTGAAATCGCTCCGGGAGCCTCCCCTCCGCCCCTCCTCCACGGACGCCGCCTCCGGGGCCCTGGGCCTGTTAAGTCTCTTACGGGGCTAATGAGGCCCAAGGGGGGGCTCCAGACATCCCCCCAAACTTGAGACTCCTGGGGCCCCATTACCCCGCCCTCCGCATCCCTACCCCAGACACATATACACACAGGTCTGGATGCGCGGGCTCAGAGAGGGAAAGGCCCCCACTGGAGTCACACAGCAGCCCAGTCTCCCCTCTGCCCCTCTACCCCCTCTTCAGCCTCTATGCCACCTCGGCGCTGCATACCTCTGCCAGTCACCCTGCTGTGGACCCCTGGGGACTCGTCCTTCCTCCCTTCCTCCCACCCAGCCCGGCCTTTGTCAGCCATCTTGAGCGGAGGGGAGAGCAGGGGAGAGGAAAGGCCAGCGGGTCTCTGGCTGCCTCCCTGCAGGCATCGACCCGCTGAGAGAGAAGCCCCACTCAACCAGCAGGTCTGAGCTGTCTCTGCTCTGAAATGGGCCTTGAACCGCTGGAAAACAGCACTTCCTAGTATCTGTCTTACCTGGTGTTTGTATTTACATATTTGCTTGTTAACCTGCTTATGGTCTCCACACGTTAGACTGAGAACAAGAGCACAGTAGATGCTCAATAAATATGTGTTAAATGAATGAAAGAGCAAATGTATGATTGACATGACAGCCTACAAGGCCCTATATGAGACGGCCCTACTTACCTTTCAAGGTATCTCCTTCCCTCTTCCCTGTCTCTCTTCACTTCAACCTTCTCTCTTTGCTGTTCCTCAGATACACCAAGCATTTCCCTGTCATGGGGCCTTTGCCCTCTCTGTTCCCTCCGCCTAAACATTCTTTGTCCAAATCTCTGCATAGCTGATTTCTCACCACTCGGTTCTCTCCCAAAAGGAGGCCTTCTGGAGAGGCTTTTCCTGACTGCCTCACCTGAACAGACCCCCTCTCCATCACTCCTATCCTATTTCATTCTGTTCTGAAATTGTTTTGCATATTTCTTGTTTTCTCCTTTACATCCCCCTACACACACACACACACACACACACACACACACACATACACACTTTGTAAAGTCCACTCCGTGAGGGCAGAAACCACATCTGTCTGTCTTGTTCCAAGTTGTATCTCCAGTCCTATAGGGGAAGTGGGGGGTGCACCAAAAAGGAGCACAATGCAGGTTTGTTGAATGAATGAGTGAGCACAGGTTTCCTGCCTCCTGGGCTCCAGCTCTCTGAGTTAAACAACAGTTTTCTTGCTGTATCTCTTACCAGGTAAGTGAGTAAATGGCTAATTCTTTGGGAGCTGCAAAAGTGCCTAAATTTACTGGATCTTGTTCTACTTAAGAGCTTGGGGAGAGACTAAGGCTATCTAGACAGAAATGGATTCAGTGCCCTGCCTGGCACCCAGGACAGCCTCATGTGAATGAACAGCAGGAACTCCTTGGTGGTCTGGCACAAACATCCAAAACTGGGTTCCAGTCTGTTGATGCAGGTAAAAGGGGGTCTCTTGAGAGGACCTGTGGCTTGTCCTCACCATCTGGGGCATGTCTTTATGGGAACGAAAACAATGTATATGAACTGGCAGATCTGTGGGAAGGGCTGCTGGGCTTCTGTGTCCTGAATCCTAAGCTAGGACCTGCCACCAGGCAAAGGATGCCTGTGTCACCACCAGGAATGCCTGGGTGGCCTAGTTCAGATGCCAAAAGGGTGGTTTTTCTGGGACATGGTGGGCTTTCCTGGGGACAACAGACCACCTAAATCTAGGAAGACAAAGTGGAAGGTCTGAGTGAGCAGGTGGTCTTAGCCCTATCGTTTGGGAAAGAGCCTGAGTGCCTGAAGAACAGGTAGAAGAAAACTGGCCTGATGTCTCCCCAGGGCACAGAACTTTACCAGTTCTCAAAGTGCCATCTCATCTGAGCCTCACAGCCATCCGTGAGGATTTGGGGCAAGGAGAATTTGGGGCCTCATTTCAGGGGAAGGACTAAGAAGGAAGGGATTTATACAGAGTGAGTCAGCTGTGCAGGGAGACTATGACTGAGTATCTGCTATATGGCAGATAGCTGGTAGTGTTTACTTAAAAATTTACTGTAACAGATCACAATCATTATAATCAAGATGGTAATCAATGTTCATTAAGGAGATAAAAATTCCCTGATTAAAGACAAAAAAAGCAAAACACATAGATAAGAGAGCCACAGTGTCCTTGCTCTAAGGAAATGAACACTGAAGCATTTTGCAGTGAAGAGGCACAATGTCACCTATTTACCTTCAAACAGTTCGGAAAAATAATATCCATATATATGGGAGAGGGAGATTGTAAAGCAAATGCAACAAAATATAAACCAAATGGGAAATCTGGTTAAAAAGACACTCGTGAATTCCTTGTACTACTCTTACAACTCCTCTATAAATTAGAGATTATATTAAATTTACTCCTCAAAAAATTAAAAGAAAAGCCTTGAAAAAGAAAAGCCACATGTACATATATACATCCTAGATACTCTTGTGCTAAGGAATCAACACATTGACAAACTGACACCACCTGTGTTGTGGTTAAATATGACATTTGCATTGAATTATACTGTCATCTTTTCAGCTCTTTAGAGCAGCTATATGATTTTAATAGCATATGTAAAGTGCTTAGCACAGTGCCTGATGCATAATAGTTCTTAATGTATGGTAGGTATTTTTATAAGGACAAAACATTACCTCTTTATGCCTCAATTTCTTCATCTTTCAAATGGAGATAATTGTACTTACTTCATAGGACTGTTGTGACAATTAATGTGAGCTAATACATGTAAGGCATTTCGAACAGTGCCCAGCACATGGAAAACAGCATAAAAGTGTGTGTTAAAGAAAACATATGTTGTTATTAATAATGACTATATGCTGTACCACATTCCCAGCTGCCTGGGCTCTTGGCAGGTGCAGAGATGAAGACTCTTCTGGCCTCCTCAGCAGCAGACAACCCCGTCTGTCCCTTGGGCAAGCACATTTTACCTGTAGGTCTACAGCAATGTCTAGTAAAATAAGCCCCATTTTAGAGTCCTGAAAACTGAGGCTCAGCAAAGTGAGGTGGTTTGCCTGAGAGCCACAGCTGGTTGGTGGCAGACCTGGGACTAGACCCCCAGCTCCTCAGCCCCCTCCCCACTTTTTGTGACCCCCACTCTGCTATGCTAAGGAGTTTGGCCTCAGGCATCTCCCCTGTCTAATTGGAATAATAATAATAACAGTAATGCCTGCCTCCCGGGATGACCGCAGAGATGGCAGAGCCCTTGTATGTGAAAGAGCCCCATTGTGAAAGTGCTCAGTCTTAATTGCAGTGTCATTAGAGGACACGTTCATTTGCAAAGTGGGTTCCTCACCTTTCATTTTCAACAGCGACACCCAGTCTTCGTTCCTTTTTCCTTTTTTAAACCCAAAATAGGCTATCGAAATATCGTCTTTAAATTTACCTAGCTGAACAAGTACACAGAGTCTGGCCAGGTAGCATTTTCATTAGTTATTATTAAATAAGCCAGTTAGTAATAGCTACTGAGAGCCTACTATGTGCCAGGCGCTGAGCTAAGCATTTTACATGTATTACACTTTGATTCTTACAGCAGCCTTGGGAAATAGGAAGGAGTATTATCTCCATTTTACACAGGGGAAAACTGAGGCCCAAAGACCCAGAGTGATCTTCCAAAGTCATACTGCCAGGATGTGTGCTGGGAGCTAAGATTAAATCCCAACCTTAGCTACTTTGGCCTTAACTACTTTGCTACTGTAAAAGCCTTAGCAAAGGTATGGTAAGTACTGGTTAAATTTTAGCTCAGAACTTACTGAGCAAAAAAATTTTTAAAAATAAAAATTAAGGCCGGGCGCAGTGGCTCACGCCTGTAATCCTAGCACTCTGGGAGGCCGAAGTGGGCAGATCGTTCTGAGCTCAGGAGTTCGAGACCAGCCTGAGCAAGAGCGAGACCCCGTCTCTACCAAAAAATACAAAGAAATTAATTGGACAGCTAAAAATATATATAGAAAAAAAAAAAATTAGCCGGGCGTGGTGGCACATCCCTGTAGTCCCAGCTACTCGGGAGGCTGAGACAGTAGGATCACTTGAGCCCAGGAGTTTGAGGTTGCTGTGAGCTAGGCTGACGCCATGGCACTCGCCCCAGGCAAGCGAGTGAGACTCTGTCTCAAAAATAAATAAATAAATAAAAATAAAAAATAAAAATTAAAAAACGTTAGCTATTGTTAGAATTATTATTATCATTGAGTATGAAGTCCTTCCATGCATTTTTTTTTTTTATACCAGATAGGTACTGTTAGCCTCATTTTGCAAATGAGAAAGCTAAGGCCCAGAAAGCAGCAGCAACTTAGCTGAAATCACACAGCAAGTCATCGGTGAACAGGAAGATGAATGCTAAGGTCTCTCTAACTTCTAGAACCATGCTCTTTGCTCACTATACAGCCCCATTGACTCTTCTTTGCCTGGGGAGGTGAATCTGCCCCCATCTTCTAAAGGAGGGAAAGTCTATCCCTGAGGCTTTGCTGCTAGCATTTCATTCTCCTCCTCCCCGCCTCTAAAGGAGAGAGGTACCCTGGGTTTGGGATTGGAGGGAGAGCACCCTTCCTCCTTGTCCTGGTACCCCATGCTCTCTATCCCCTGCAGAACCAGCATGGAAATTCCTTCCTTGTTTCTGTCATTGAAGAGGACCCCTGGAGAAGCAGAGGTGTGAATATTTATTGAATTATCAAATTTACTGAAGTACATGCAAAGCAGTGTGGTAAGGATGGGATTAAGCTGAGACAAAAACATTCATTCCCTGTCCTGCCCCCCTGGAGCTTAAAATTGAGTAAGTGAAACAGACATGAATCAAATTTATCTTGAAAGTA
>CAUYSK010009281.1:0-27766 GCA_963575035.1 Avahi laniger
TCGGTCCCCTTGGTTTCTGGCCTTTTGAGAGTAATTTAACCCATTCTTATATAGGCCAAGGCTTTTTCGATGGTTACCTGGTTGACAGCTCCTTTTCCCTTTGGGACCTTCCTGAGAGCTCAAGATTCCAGGCTCCTGGTCTGAGGAGGCTGCCATGCTCTGTGCCTGACCAGAGTATGCTTGACCAAAGGAGGCAGGGAAGGTCTGAGCCTGCAAGCCTTTTGTCTCCACATGTCAAGTCATAGCCTTAGAGTTCAGATTGGCTAATGTATGCAGGTAATGTTGACTTGATCCTAGCTCTGCTGAGAGCCAACATTCAGATGGGCCACATGAGTCAGTATACCCTGGGGATTAAGAGCTAAACTCTGAACTTAGTGGCTCTGTCACTTATTATTAGTGGACCAAGCTGTGTATTCTCCTCACTCTCCACCTGGTCTTATCCCATCTCCTTCTTAAGGCGCAGGTTTTTAGATTCTCTGATATTTCAAGCTTGTCCTTCACATGTGTGCCATGTCTACTGGATTTTGGAATTTCTAATGGGATGAAACAGATCCTCTGGCCCATAGTACATGCTCAGTAAAATTAGGTTGAATAGTTCAGCGTGCTTCAAAGGCAATCTATGATTTTTGCTAACAAGTTTCTTTCTTCTTCATGCAAGGAGGGATGTGCCCAGGACTAGCCATACAGTTAGTGTGTGATTGCCTGGGTGGCATGGTTTAGAGGTGCAAGCAAAGGCCCCCCCACTTAGACACAGAGCACTCCCCTTCCCCTGTCAGCTAGAGTAGACAGTGTATGAGCTTTGGAGTCAACATTCTGACTTCTGAAATCAGCTCTGCTGCATACTGTGTGGACTTGGCGAAGCTTATCTCCTGAGAACATTGATCATTTCATCTATGGAATAAAGATAGATAAAATATATACCTTAAATGGTGCTGGTAAAGTTTAAGTGAGATGAAGTAATGTATATGCCTGAACACAAGTGAGGATTAATCCAAATGATCCCAAGGGAGCAATCTTATCTTTGAGGTTACACAAAGGCTCACATATTACAGGGAACTCTTTCAATTAGTTTGTTTTGAACAATAGTATATTGTGTGAGTAGGGCCCAGCCCAAAACAACCTTAATCAATGTCCACCTGAGGGACTTTAGAGATCTTTAGGTAGAATCCATAGGGAAAAAAGACAGTAATTATTACTGGAAATAAGGCTTCCCACTTGCAACTGACGGATGTAATTGTAAATAAGCCCTTTGAATATCATTTTTATTTTTATTTTATTTAATTTTGATTTAATTTTTTTACACATTCCACATAAGATAGTATGAAGATCATTTTTAGATTGTAAATACCTATAAGAAAAAAAAATAACAATTCTGAAGTTATAAATTGTTTTTTTTTCTCTTCCCTCTGTCCTTCTCTACTTTCCCTCCTTCCTTCTTTTCTTTCTGTGGCTTGGGATAAAATATGATCCCAAGCAACATACCTGGAAGAAGTTGGAATGTTCTAGAAAACAATGTCTGATGGCTTGAGAGAGGCCAGGACACTGATAGTAAAAATAAATATGAGGAGTTTGAATAAAACTGCTTCATGAACTGTACGTGTGAAAAATAACATCTCTAAAATATTACATCATTTTATATATTATGTGATTTCAAATATTTTTCTAAGTAAATTTTATATTGTAAGTGGATATTTAAATATTTCATCTACTGCCCTATATGTTTATATATTAAAGTTGGGGAAAATACTTTTTGGGCAGCACTGGACTCTAGGCACTGTAAGGGACCTGGTGGTATTTTAGTTTCTTTTTTTTCTTTTTTGCAGCCCACTTACCAAGTGACTGCTGATGTTTTTCCTTCCACCTCTGCTTCCTTGTATGTGTCACCTGCATTCTCCCCTCACTGGGGACTTGCTTTTGGAGTGTCCCCAGTCAGGTCACCGGGAAAATGGCTCCCACCATTCCTCCGTTTTTAAACTTTACTTGTTGAAGGCTTTGGCCCAGACTAGGACTGGAATTCCTGAGCCTCTATGCAGAATCTCCTGGGAAGAGACTCAGACTGTCCCAGGTTAGGCTGACAGCTCACCCTGGGCCACCTGGCTGTGGCCAGGGCCACATCATACAGACATGACTGGCAAGGAAGCATACAGTGTCAGGCACATGACATTTTGAGGGATCTTGAAGACATTTAAAGGGATTGAATTTGGTATGAGATGGGAATTTTTGAGGAAGGTAATTTGGTAATAGTATAAGGAATGATTTCAGTGGTGAAGAACGATTTACTAGAACTTCTTTTATGAGAGTGGGGAAGGGGAATCAGGGAGGTTTGTGGACTTCCCTGCAGGGTTTTATAATAATGATCGCAAAAGCCAGGGAGGGGACTGCCTTTCCTGCATCACCCCCCACAAGTTGACAAGGAAGTGGTGGCAGTCGGTGGAAAAGGAGCCAGACAAGGGAACGCTTTGTGAGGAGGAGAGAGAGTCCCTGGTGGAGCGTGGGGCAGGGCACCGTGCTCAGCCTTGGTCAGGCCACATCTCACTGGGCGCCTGCAGTGAGGGGAAACATTCGGTTCTTGAAGCTGACAGACCTGGCTGGTGAGCAGATCTCCTGGCTGCTGACACACCGTGAGGCAGGCTATGCCTCACCTCTGTTGGAGGCATTTCCTCTGGGGGAGGGCAGTAGGCGGTGAGTCACTGACAGGACGGTGCAGTGACACAGCTTAGTGAAACGTGAGAGGGATCCTGAGTCATCTTGGCTGCTGGGGTGCTCTGGGTGTGTGTATAGACAGAGACACACGCGAGCGTACACACCCCCTCACATTCCCCACATAGCGGGGTGGCCCACAGGGGGTCAGGCAGTGACTCAGAAGGCAGCAGCGCAGATGAAACAGCTTGGGATTCCTCAGCTCCCTCTTCAGACAGGTCCTGGGTTTGAAGGACAGGTGACTCATACACTGACCCTCTCTTTGGTCTGGTTTTCCCAAGTGTTATCTTTAGTTCTCTAGGTCACCCCCACCTCTGGGACATCCCTGGTCTGGAGGCCAATCCAGCCATATTAGTTTCTCAGCCTACTACTTAGTTTGCTCACTGGGATTTCTGTTCTGTCAACCACTTCCTTCTAATCATTCAACCATTTAAAAATTTTTTAATTGGTGTCTACAGTTTTAGCTCCATGCTGGGTGCTGGGAATACAAGGTATAAGAAATGGCCCCTGCCCTTGAAGAGCTACAGTTGCCTCTTGGTGACTATCATTGACTTACTTCATGTGGAAGTCGGTTCAGTCAGGAAAGAGACACCTCTTCAGACTCCTCTTTCTCACCCAGGGGGCTCATTGCCTCTGGGGGTGACTGGTAACTTCCTAGTTTCCTAGTCTGGTCTGAGAGGCCAGGTCTTCTCCCACGAACCCACTTCATTTTTCCTGCTAGCTGAAGAGAATGAGTCCTCTTTCTTCCATTAAGTGGGTAGCAATTTGGGACGATTTTGATAGCTAACAGGCTGGTTGAGTGTTTGTGCTGAGTTTCACACTCACAGTAGTACCCAGCCCTGCACCTAGACTCCTGGACATTGTCCATAGACTGATTCTGGGAACAACAATCACTTTGTTTATTGAGCCTAAGTGTTTTGTAGGTAATTGATAATCACATTGCCTCTATGAGATAGAGTCTCATCAGATATTTATCATCAGGGCATATTATCATCATCATTTTACATGTCAGGACACTTAGGCTCAGACAGGTTAGAACGCTTGCCCAAGATTCCACAGGAGACAGTCCTGTTTCACCCTAGGACCTGTTGCTCTCAATGACTTATACATGTTGTCTCAACTCTTGGGTGAGTGAGTTCTCTGCCTTCTTGGAAGCAACCTCATCTAGTAATCAGAGGCTCTTCATCTTCTGACTTCCCAAAGGTCCCAATCCCTTTGGCAGGGTGGCAGTAGGTGGCAGGGATAAGGTCTAGGTGAGAGTGTGTGGGGACAGATACAACAAAAGCAGAGATCTCAGTGTTGTGTGAGTCTGGTCCCCAGGACTTGTCACGGACTGCAGGGTGGTCTTGGGCAAGGCTTTGATGTGGACAGAATCTATCATTAGGCTCTAAGCTGTTGGTAATATCTTCACGTGGTCCTGTTCTTGTGGGCTACTCCCTCAGGTGGGCCCCACCTCTGCTGCCCCTTCAAGAATGTGATGAGAGAATCACAATCACATGCATTTGAACTGAAAGGGGCTTCAGAGATCACTTAATCCAATTTCCTCACGTTACAGGCAAAGAAAACGAGAGACAGAAGAGCTTCTGTGACTTCCCTGCAACCATAGTGACACAGGGATTTGAAACTGGGTCTCTGCTCTCCTAGTGCTCTTTCTCTGACATCATCTCTCAGCACTCGGAACAGGATTACAGGCAGGTCGAGAGTATATAAATGCGGGCATAAATACAATGAGCTTTCATTGGTACAAGTCTACACAGATGGGCTGCTCCTTCCCGCCCCGGGCCTCCGCTCCCAAATGAACTGTCTTGCTGTTCTATTCCAGTGCCTTGGGCCCTCCCTCCTCCATACTTTATCTGTGTGATCTTATAAAGAATCCGCAGCATTAAGTGTTACTTTCCAACAATGGCGTTTACGAGTGGAAAGTTTAACCGTAAGTTTGGCTGCAGGAGCAAGCATTGTGTTCATCCACAGATTCTACTGTTCTCTCTCTTTTGGCATTGAAAATTGTCATTGCTAGGTTATTTTTTCTCTGTGAAGAACCTGTGTTTGGCAGCATAGACATGTCAGCATGCTTGTAAAGTACATTTTTTTCTTTGTGAGGGGCCTTGCAAAGTGCGTCCTTAGCTTTCTTTCACTGGCTCCAAAGGGTCTCCCCGGGAACGTGCGTGGTTCCCTTCGCACCTGCTGCGGTGCGGTGTTAGGGAAAGACGGAGTTCCTGGAGTCCGATAAAACCGAGGCTGAGCCCTGGCTACGCCACTTTAATAGCAGGGGAAAAGATCCTCCCCCGCTCTGAATCTTCACTTCCCCACCTGTGAAGCGGGAACACTGGGGGTCACACGAGCAAAGGCGTGTGAAGGGGTCTCACATGCCAGATGGTTTCTGGCCAGGCTGTGTTTCTGATTTCTGCCTTGTGGAAGAGGCAGCTTTAACTTTAGTAAGTTGAGGAGATTTGGCTGCTAGTTGTTGGCTGAGAAGGGAAAAGGCTTTAGCTTCAGGCAAGCCCCACAAGGCTTGCTTTGGTACCCACGCATCGTAACTTTTCTCTTGCTGGTGTCCATGTTATGTTCCTCGATGGCACCCTGGGGACAGTGGTTGCCTGTCTAGGGGAGCAGTGGGCAGAATGGGGGCAGTGTGGCCCCAAGGGTCCTCTCCTCCCCCAGCCGCTGTTTACAATTGCCCTGAGACTTTGGGCAGGATATTTAACTCCATATTTCTCAGCTGTAAAATAATAGCGTACTTGCACTTCCTTGGGTATGATGAGAGGATTAGATGGGATGAGGCTTGGGGAGCCTTTACTGAGCAGTGCCTGACACATATAATAATAGTAGGCATTGCTTATCAAATTGCCATAATTTCTGAGAATCCCTGGTTTGAGGATATTTTTATATTATTAACAAGGCAATAGTTACTTATAGAAACCTCATTTCCCTGGTTCCCCTAAAGTTTTTCCAATTCACTGGACTGTGTTTCTGATTTTGGAAAGGCAGGCTCTCCTCGTAGGAGGGGCCCTGTGCTAAGAGGACCCTGGTCTGCATAAATAAGTGTTACCTATTCCCAGTTCCTCTACTTTTCCTGGAGCTTGAGTCTTTGTAATTTCAAGCCTTACTATGACCCTACAAAACAGAATTTGATGTAGGATGTGTTGTTCATCTTGGACCGCACCTGGGATTGGGGAGAGAATAGGGTTAATTTTCAGAGTGCCAAAATACCTTTGCATATACTGTTTCCTCTGCCTGGAACAATTTCACTTCTTCTGGTAAATGCCTAGTTATCCTTTAAGAGGCTTTCTCCCTGCCCACTCCCAAAGCATTCTCCAGCCACCCTCAGCAAATTCCATTGCTCCCTTCTGCGCTCACCCACAGTGCTCTATTCATGACACTATTTACGTGCTGCACAGGGGCGGCCCTTCCGGCTGTCCAGCTCTATCTCTGACCCCCTTGGCCCCCGCATTTTATGCTCTAGTCTTGCTGTGTTCCTCTTGGTTTCATAAGTGTGCTCTGCCTTCTCTTACCTCTGAAGTTTCACACCCTAGTCCCTCTGCTAATAGCATTGCAGACCCCGCCTCTGTCCCCAACTCCCTTGGCCTCCAGCCCCTGTGTGGTGAACTGCTGCTCAGCCTCAGGGCTCAGCGGACATCCCTTCTGGGAAGTGTCACTGAGCTGCCAAATCTGGGAGGTCTTCCTACCGGCCCCTGTGGCACCTTCTCATAGTCCCTGCCACACTTTCTGTTTTCGTATCTGTTTCCCTGTCTAGACTGGAAGCATCTCGAGGGAAGGGGCTTGGTATCTTTCTCCCTGTTGTATCCCTGAATCTAGCACAGGCCTATCGTAGCTGTTCATCATCTTAAAAAAAAAAAAAATCTATTTTCACGTTTGTCTTCCACCAAAGATGGCCAGCTCCTTGAGGAGGGAGCTTATCTTCATTATCATGTCTCCAGTGGTTACCACAGTGCCTGGTGCTTCTCAGGAAGACGGACTTATAGAATGAACTCCCATGCTCTGTCACGACGAACTCTGAAGCTATTTTTCCCTGAGCAATCAAATTTCTTTTTTTTAGCGTCAGAGAAGGAAGAAGCTGGAAAGAGTCTCAAAGACCCAGCTCCTTGCAGAATGCTTCAGCTCCCTCTCCCTGGCGGTTGGTCCTGTATACCTTCCCCCTCCCCCCTTCATTTCCACTTACCACTCCTGCTTCCTGCCCAGCAGAGCTGTTATTGGCAATTAATGTAATGTTTCTGGGCTTTTCCTTGGGCTGAGACTTACTCTGGTTGTGCTTAAGAACATGAATTAGTTTCATCTAGGCTTGGACCTGTCAATGTCAGTAAATGTTCTCCCAGATCTAGTCATTGCAAACCTGACTCTGTCCTCTTCGTTTGATCAATATGTTGAGCACCCAGGTCAATGGGAGTCGCCCCATGTGTTCCTGGCTCATTTATTAAAAATATGGAACAATTTAAGTTTTTGCTGCTTTGACTGGAAGTCGTTGAACACATGTTGTTTCCAGCAGGCTCTGGGGCTGGGAAGGTCAAGTTTCAGATGCAATTAATTCAGTGTAAAGGTGAGCCTGCCAGGCATGGAAGAAAGAAGAACTGACAGCTGATTTATGATGTGGCTTTCAAACAAATCACCCCTAAAACTCAGCTCGTTTCCTTATGGCAGGGGCTTAATTTGTATTAAAGTGTCATCCTTGGACACTGAATGCTGCCCCTATAGTCAACAGCTGGGGGAAAAGAAATGGGATTTCAGTGGTTCCAGAAACCCTCTGCACAATGTTTGGCAAAAGAAATACTGGTGCCTTCAGGTCCCTCATATCTAATTAAAGACAAAATATACCATTAGTGCCTGGGAGTGTGTGTGACTGTACGCAAATAGTTCTGTGAGTCCCCCTCCTTGGGGCCAAGGGTGAGCACATGTGTAGGAACGCTAGCTCACAAACTGCCCTTTGCACCTGTGGCCTGCTGTGGTTTCCATCTCCAGAAGTGAACAGGATCAGGTCGAGTGACTGGCCTGGGGGAGATGAGGCCACTCTGTGCTTTCGGGAAGCAACGCCTGCCTGGAGTGTGGATGGGATCTTTTCCCTAACTAACGTGCATCAGTTTGCTGTGTGCTACACAGGAAGTAGAAAGGACGCATTAGCGCCAAATAAACAGAGAATGTGACTAAAGCCTGCTCACAGATCCTGATGAGGGCCTGACTTTCAGGTATTTCAGTGTTTAATGACAGATTGCCTTGGTTCTCTTTGTCCTTTCTGTTCCAAATAAGAAATGGAACATTCTGCCACCATCCAGGCGCACTGGACACCCCCGCCTTCAGGATAGCAGCGTAGGGAGTGGCCCTTGGACCAGTCTGTGCTTTTTCATAGGTTTGCTCTTCCCGTCCCCATCCCAATAACAATGACTCAGCAGCAGAAAAAGCGGAGTCATTTCTGCATCCCAGACACACTGCCGCGGGGGCTCCTAGTTAGTGGTCAGTCCAGGCAGTAGTTGGCAGCAGCTGCGGAGGAGCCATCTGTGTGGCTAAGTGGCAGGGCAAAGTCAAGAGAGCCAGGGGCTCTGAAAAGCGATGGCGACAGGGGAAGAAAACGTCGCGGTGAGAGCGCGTGCGCGCATTTGGATTTTCAGCCAAATAGTGCAGGGTAAGGAGCGCGCCCGCACCCTGGATTTCCAGGCGGCGCTCTGCGCTCTATTCAGCTGGAGGGAGACGTGTGAGAGAAGGCTGCTCCCAGGATGGGAGTTTGCAGACAAAATCTCTGCTAGCATCTAGAGCTGGGAGCCAGGGATGCCAGCGTCTCTTGGCTGGGCAGGCGGCTTCTTCGACTGAAGAGCTGCAGTCCATAAAAGGAGAATTTATGAGTAAACAAGGAAACCCATCTCTTTTCTGAAATACTAGAAAATACATTTTCAACATGTAGTCTTCACTCCTGCTGCTTTCTGGTAAACCAGTTAAGTTTAGTAAATATACTATAGGTCCATATTTCCACGGTGGGTCTATAGTGGGGTTACCTACTACCCCACCCTAACCAATCCCAGCTAGCTGTTTGTACTTCTCATCTTGCGTGTATCACGTGATATCTGGGGTTTGGGGTATATATATATATATATATATATATATATATACACACACACACACACACACACACCCCCTCAGGATGGCTTGATGGAGAGAGTTTGAACTTTAGAGCCAGAGACTCAAATGTGAATCAAAATTCAACTTTTAGTGGCTGTGTCAGCTTATTTAACATTTCTTAGTCTTGTTTCCTTCTCTGTAAGACAGAGCCGTTCCTGTTTCAGAATGGTAGTGAACATGAAGCGGGGCGATGCATATACTGTAATTTCAATGTGGTATGAGGCCTGGCAGAGGGCAGGTTAGCACCATCTCTCTCTCCACCCCAACCGGACTGTCCTTCCTTAAAGGCAACATGCTATCTTACTCATTTCTGTGTCTCTCTTCTCTCTTAACACTCACCCCATTGCCTTGTACGTGGTAGGTATTCTAATAGTGGATGGACTCATTTTATTTTAACATCAAAGTGGAGTGAGAAACGGACCGAAGGACGGATGAAAGGAACAACGTCGAATTGGGCCAGGGCCTCCCTACTCAAAGTGCTGTTCAAGGACCAGCAGCACGAGCATCGCTGGAGAACTAATTAAAAAGCCAGATTCTTGGGTCCACCCTGGACCTACTGGACCAGAATCTGTATTTTAACTGCACAGCCAGGCAATACATGCGCATGTAAAAGGTCAAGAAGCCCCGGTCTATAACCATGTACTATATCAATAAACAAAGGAGTAAGATTAGGAAGCTAGCAGAATAATTTACTAGGACTCTACTGGTTTTATTTAAAAGGAAAAATCAAATAAGTTGAAATATAATACTAAGAATTCCAAGTCCAACAGCAATGTTGTTCCAATTGCAACAGACCCGGTCTCTGGCTGTGATTCTGTGGCCACAGACACAGACTCGTTGGCTTGTGTTCCCCTCTCCCCGAGTGCCTGAACCCCCTTCCCTGTGCTGTGCTCTGCAGCGGCTGTGTCGCCCCATGGGCCATCTTCTCTGTCCATCCCCGTGGATCTGTTTGCTACTCCTTTACGAGGCATGTCCCAAGACACCCTCAGTCACCATGGCTGTCTGCAAGCGCCCGGAGTGGGGATCAGGCTCGGCTCGCCACAGAACGCGTATTGTTCTTGTTTGGATCACTGCCCTAAGTTCAGGTTCATTCAAAAGTGCCTAAGAGAATCTGGCTCTCGCATTCATCCTTCAGAGTTGTGTGTACCTGGAGAGCAGCACGGGAACCACTTTTTCCAGGAAAACAGAGCATCTCTTTGTGTCCGTGTGTCCTGCCCACTGG
The DNA here is from genome assembly GCA_963575035.1 of Avahi laniger. Taxonomy (NCBI): domain Eukaryota; kingdom Metazoa; phylum Chordata; class Mammalia; order Primates; family Indriidae; genus Avahi; species Avahi laniger. The sequence continues at coordinate 10,046 of CAUYSK010009281.1, forward strand.
TACAGGCTATGGGGGTGTGTGGCCTTTCTTGCCCTCTTCCTTTGGATTTATGCTCCGCAAATAAGTCATCTGGTTGAGGTCTCAACCCTGCTGCTGTCTATGAAAATTATTCTGCAATGGTGTGGTAACAACGCTGTGAGCACCTGTCAAGTCTGACTCTAAAACACCTCCCAAATCCTTCTGCTTTCTGCCTCCATGGCCACCGCCCTCTGGGCCACCACTGTCTCTTGCCTGGTGACAGCAGTCCCTCTCAGCTGCATCCCTGCAAGCCGTTGTGCCCACAGGCAGCCAGAGATTTTTTCTTAAAACATAGATCAGGTTGTCTCTTTCCTGCTTAAAGCCTCTCAATGTCTCTCCACTGCCCTTAGAATGAAATCTAAGCTCCTCCTGGTGGCCTTCAGGGGCCTCTATGACCGGGCCCTGCCTGGCTCTGGCTGTCCAGTGTACTCCAATCGCACTGCTCTCCAGTGTCTTACACCACCTGGCTCTTGCCAGCCTCGCTTAGACGCTCGCTCTGCAGACAGGCCTTCCTACCACCCCAGCCCAAACACTCACCCGGCCATTATTCCCCAGCTCTTTCCTTCACTCAGTCATCGCTTTTCTACCTGTCGTATTCATTTGTTGGCTTTCTTTGTGTCCGTCTCCCCCTCTAGACTGGAAGCTCCACAAAGGTGACGGTACGGCGGAGTATGTTGACTCACCAGTGTGTGGAATGGGGCCTGGCGTGTACCAGGCATTCATTAAACACCTGCTAGAGGGAATGAATGAGCTCACTGGGTGTTAAGTGTCTTCACCTGAAATTCCTTCTCCCAGTCTCCATCCACATTGATCTTCACTCTTCAGGTGGATGGACCTCCTTCATGAGAACTTCCTAACCCACTCCAGTCCAGAATGTTCTCTGTCTTAGAATCTACTGTCATCCTATTCACCAACAAATCTCTCACCTCATTGAAATAGCTTACCACCTCCTCCCCCACCCCCAACTCACATATACACACACCTGTTCTTTCTGTGTTGGCCAGACACTGTCACTCTTAGAGAAGTAAGGGATAGTGATTAAGTGCGTAGGCTCTGGAGCTGGACTGCCTGGCTTGGAATCTTGGCTGTCAGTTACTCATTGGGCAGGTGATTTAACCTCTCTTTGCCTCAGTTTTCTCATGTGTAAAGCAGGGGCAATAACAGAACCTTCTTTATATAGTTGTTATGAGAATTAAATGGGTTAAAACATGTAACATATATAGAACAGTGCACATATTAAGCATTAGGTAAGTATTGATATTATTGTCATTTAAATGAAGAAAAAATCAGGGACCACAGAAATGATTTTGCACTGTGAGTTTCTCGTGGAGCTGGGTTTTCAACCAGATTTCTCCTAGACTGAGGGCCTTTTCACTTCTACTATGGCTGCTCAAGACTTCCTTTGGGACACATTTCCCCTGGAGTCTCTTAGGACTCAGTCATAGATGCATCTGGTTGAAAGAGAAAAAGAAGTTTAGGTATTGAGCAAAAATGTATGTCCATTAGCAACTTGGGTCACTCTGCTGCCCCCTGACCCCCAGCTGAAAACAAGAGGACAAGGACTGGCTATGGGTCCCAGAACAGGCTCACAGGCAGGGGTGGGTGTGCCCGGCAACTGATGCCCCTGAGGTTGGACCTCGCCTCACTGCCCACAAATCCCTTCTGTCTCGGTAGCAGAGGGAGTCAGAATTCTCTTTCCTGAAGCCTTCCCTCCCTCTATCTGTCCTGCAGCTTGCTGACCTCTTGATGGCCCTGCTCTTCTTTTGTGTTTGTCTTAGTCTCCCCTCTCTTGGTCTCTCTCACTGCATTTTTCTGCCCCTCCCCGCCTCTCCCCTCCCCTCCTATCCAGCTGCTGGAAGGTCTCCGCCTCTGCAGCTCGCTCATGCTTCCCAGGGTTTCCCCCGGCCTGCCCTAAGAAGAGGAACACCTGGGGCACAGGCTAAGTGCATAGTTTACCAGGCCTTTCTTCTGGGAATTCTGATTCAGGAGCTTGGATCAGAGTCCAGGAATTGTGCTTTTTGCAAGCGATCTCAGTGACTCTTGTCTTCAAGGAGGTTTGGGCGTCATGCCCAGGCTTGCTCATGTCCCTCCTTCCCCACATCGCCACGGTCCTCCTCCAGCCCAGGATGCCTTGTGTGCCTTTGACGTCTGCGACAGATCTTTTTTTGTTACCCTATACTGATATCTAACCCTCATCTACAACCTATAGGTTTTCTGCTCAAACAATAGAAACTTCTTGAGAATAGGCATCAAGTTTTTTGTTCTTACTATGTGGCCCTCAATAAATATTTGGTTGAAATTTTACTTTTTCTTCTCATTATATTCGTTCGGTGTAAACATTGAAATTGTTTCACTTAAGCACCATCAAAAGGCCGTGAGGGAAGGGGCTTAGAAATGTGTTAGACGAAAGTGGCATGCTAATTTGTGATTAAATATGTCTTATACATTCAAGGTTTGATTAAGTAAGATTAAATGAAAACATCTCTTGTGTCTGGAATAATTTGCTGCTGTCTAAAAGAGATGATACACGGCCAGAGCCGGCTGGGTGTCTTGTCTAAAGAGCTTCTTCAATTCCGGGCTCCACCATGAATCATATGTGTGATCGTAGGTGAGCTGTGTCAGCAAATGGAGCCTCAACTTCCTTATTCTAAAAATAAGGTTCAATTTCAATCTCATCATGTGACTGGGCTTAAATGAGATATTGTGTGGAGAATCATTTTGTAAACTGTAAAGTGCTGTACAGAGGGGAGGAATTGCTCTTAGTCATCCTCACGGTTATTATGGTTTTCCAGCTCACCTGATTTTCAGCATTCCCTTACAGTTTTCCTACCTGAGTCATGCAACTGCATTTAAGTGCAATGCTAGGGAGCCCAGGAAATCTACTTCCCAGCAAGCATAAAACCTCATATCCTATTTGCGAGAGACAATAGGGAACAGTGACTCAGAGGTAGCTCTAGGGGAGCAGCCGGCTCAGACACCAGGCTTAAGAGACTCCTCCGGCCCGAAAATGTCTCCTTGGATGCGTGTGCCAGGGAATGGGAACAGACCCATCCTAAGCTTTGTTTTATTTCAGGGAGAAATTTAGAGATGAGACTATGATTGGATGGATGGTTAACATCCATGAAAAGAGTCGAGATTTTCAGATGGCAATGCTTAAAATTTCAACAACAACGACGACAAAAAATGATAAAGGCTTTACAGTGAAAGGGGGCTGTTGTCCTGTAAATGAACCCTTAGGAAATCAGATTTTCTGAATTTGATAAGAATATATTATAGGAGGCCGTTTTCAGAGTTCTGTAAACTTTGGCAGGGATGGGCTGGTACACGTGAGAAGAAAGCAGCAGATTTTAAAAATCTGTACAAACACCAATAAAAATAAACTCTTAGCTTGTTGCAACGTACCCACATCGTTAGAGATTTTGCCCTTAATATCTCTCTTTTAAATTCGACTCCAGGAAATAGATTTGGAACCTGATCAATCCCATCCACGCTCTGCCATCCTTCTCCCAGAATTACAAACATAAGATTCTTGCAGCGCGTTTCCTGCATGTGCCTTCCATGTGGCTCCAGTTGCGGCCTCACAATGTAGCAAGTAAACACTCCGCAAGTGTAATTCTCACATGTCGCCCACTGGATGGTGAGGGCTGGGGGTCGAGGGCGCAGACAATGTATACACTGCGGGCCCAGCCTAGGGGGACGCATGAGGTGACACTACAGGAACAGAGCCAGAAAGGTCCGCTGGTGGCAGAGAAGTCACCCTTCCTTCAATACTTTGCATGTTTGGTTGGCGTGTGGGAGCTACAAAGGAGGGTTAGAAATGTTTTCTTTTCTTTCTTTCTTTTTTTAAAAAATCTATTTCAATTCATCCCATTCCTGGAAAAACCACAATTCCCCCCAGCAGTCTCTAAGTCCTTCAGTTTTAAAAAACACAGAGCTTCCCTGCTACCCCTTGCTTCTGTGGGTCTGTTTTGAATAGCAATTAATTTCAGTGTAAATGATTTTGGGGGCTGAGGCTTTCATTAATGTGTTAGGACTCCAGGCTCCTGTGGTTTGACACCACTTAAATGCACAAATTGTTAACTTTATGGATTTTCAACAATTTTTCTCTCTCTCCTGAATCTCATATGAAACTCATTTCCCAAGGAACTGACCAAGGACCTCTGACCTCTTGCCTCAATTGCTTAAAGACCTCCAGTTCTTTTTCTTGGCCTTCTACTCTTGATATTAGAAGGTTAACTGAACTTCAAAGGGCAGTAAGCCAGATGTCCTCTCTCCTCAATGAGGGGCTGACTTCCTCTCATTTGTCTACGCTCTGTGTGAATTCGGGTTGGCATCCATTTCCCCTGGGCCTCAGGCTGTTTCCAGTGCTGTACTCAGACACCTGGGTGCAAGGCTCTAACTTGTGTGATCTGCAGGAATTTGACAGAGTTCCCTGTTACTTGTGCTAGTCAGGTATGAATGCATGTGTATGTGTATGTATGTGTGCATACACGTGTGTGTGCATGTGTGCCTGTGTGTCCTCCATCAACACCAGCAGACACTAGACTTGCACTGTCCAATATGGCAGCCACAAGCCTTATGTAGCTATTGAGCACTTGGGATGTGGCTAGTCTGAATTGAGGTGTGCTGTAAGTGTAAAACACACATCAGATTTCAACGACTTAGTATGCAAAACAGAAATGTAAAATATCTCAATACATTTTTATATTGATTAATATTCAAATGATAGTATTTTGGATGTATTGGGTTAAACAAAATTATCAATATTAATTTAATCTTTTTTTTACTTTTGAAAATGTGGCTCCTGGAAAACATAAGATCACATATGTGGCTTGTACTGTATCTCCTTTGGACAGTGTTGATCTAGATGCTGATGGAGGTCCTATGTCCCATTGCCGAGTTGCGAGCTTTGACCTCACTTGCTCTGGTGTCCTTCAACCTTCAGGCCACATGGTGAGTAGCTTTCATAAGTCATGTTTCATAACTTGGAGCACAGAAAACATTCTGTATGTCTTCCTGATCAAGTTTCCTCAGGCGGCACCTCTACCCAACATGTGCTCGTGTACAGAATCAAGAGGCTGGTGCCCACCAGCCTGGGGGCCAGAAGGACACTGCTGGTGACTCAGACCTGGTTGGTGGCCAAATACACCATAGCTGTATTTGTCCTGGATGGTATCCATTCACTTCCCACCAAGTCAGGGCTGGGTCACTTCTCTTTGACTTTGATGTTTTTAGGATGCAGCTTAAGGAGAAAGGATTTTAAAGACTATCTAGTCTTATCTTTTCATTTTATAAAAGAAGGCATTAAGACCCGAGTGCACAGAGCTACAGGGAGGTGATTATAAGCTTAGACTTTGGCAAAGGCAGGTTCAAGTTCAAAGCCTAGCTCTCCTACTTCTTAGCCAGCCTCTAGCACAGCACTCACCAATCTGTACTGCCATGATCTGTTCAACTGTGTGTGTCCCTGAGAGCACTGTCTGCTCCTTCAGGGCAGGGTCTGTATCTTATTCGTTATCATAGCCCTTTCATTTTTCAACAATGTGCTCAAGATCTATGATGTGCCAAGCCATGTTCTAGACTCTCGGGAACGCAAACAGACCAAGATCTTGCTTATGTGCATCTTCTATTCTAGCTGTGGGAGATGGATACCATATTGGAAGGTCACGCGAGTTTCAGTTTATGCACAGTCCGGATCCACACATTAGCCTTGTCCTGCTGGAGCAGCCTTGGAAATAGCTCCGTCCATCCCTGTAGTCCTCCGCCTGCTGCTGTAGCTCCTGCATCCTCATAGACGCTTGGAGGATTGCTCCCCGTGTCTCCTGCTGCTCACATGCCTGCCCCATGGCCCTTCCCATATCTCTCCACTCGCACTTTCTGTCCTGGGACTTCCTTGTTGCCACTTAGGTGAGGGACTGTGTGCAACCCTTGTTCCCACGTCCTGGAAGTATGAGAGAGCCAACACCCACAGGGCACACTTTGACCAATGGGAGACAGATACTGAAGTACACATTGCTGCCTCGTCTTTCTCTGGGCAAACTGTTCAGAGATGCAGCGGCTTCCTGTGGCCTTCCTGAAGACGTCCTGTGGGACCGAGCCTGCTGAGCCAGTGGCTTGTTACAAAGCTGTGGTCATTTGGAAACAACTCCCTTATTTTTGCTTTCCATTTTTCCACCGTATTCCTCTATTCCCTCATCTCTGCTCCCCTGGAATTGCATCCCTTTGAGCTATGCTTTCTAGGGAAGTGGGCCAAGGCAGTAGGTGCTAAGTGTGATGGAAAAGCAAATGCAGAGCAGGGTCGAGGGGGTCTGCAGCGCTGTGGAAGGGCTGGATTTTCAACAGCACCGTCAGTTTAAGCCTTGTTGAAAATGTGATATTTGAGCAAAGAAGCAGCTGAGGGAGCTGGCCACTCTGGGGAAAGGACGTTCCATGTGTGTGGGGCAGAGGAGACAGCCAGCGTGAAGCCCCCGAGGCATGGTGGAGGGAGAAGGAGGCGGACAGGTGCTTTGCAGGAGGTCAGGAGGCAGACAGGTGCTTTGCAGGAGGTCAGGAGGCAGGGTCGGGGAAGGTCATCTTAGGTCTTATAGGTCATTATAGGGACTGAAATGGAAGCTGGTGCCCAGTTTTGAGCAGTGGTGTGACTTAACTTTTAGCAAGTGCACAACGCCTGGCACCTAGGAGGCATTCATTAAATGTTTGTTGATTTGAAATAAGACATACAGTTGATCTTCCACAGATCTCCTGCCACCCCCTTCTCCAGGGCAGTATCCCGCAGGAGAGGAGCCCCCAGCCCTGCAGAGGGCTGGAGCTGGACTTGTACGTTTCTCGCCAAGAGTTGAGAACAGACGGAAACAAAATGCCAGCATTAATCCAAAAGGCATGTGGAGGAAAGATCAAATGCGAGAAGAGGATGAATGTGTTTTCAGCTGAGCTGTGTGCTTCCTTCAGAACCAGATTTGTGGGAAGCCAGACGAACCAGCCTTGTGCCTCATGGCAGAAAATAGGTTTTGCCTGGAGCCTCGAGATGGGAAAAGTGTATCCGTCCTCCCCACACTACAGCAATGAGGGTGGGCTCCCTGCTCAGAGCCAGGCGAGTCCTGCAAGCTTTGACTTATTGGAAATGCACACAACAAAGTTTGCCATATTTGGTTCTGTGAAATCCCCTTGGCAGAGTCCTTTCAGGTTTGAGTTCTGCGGATCCCACGCTGTACTTGGTGGGTACAGTGGTGGGTACAGTGCTGGCTCTTTTTCTCTGTCACAAGAACCAGCCAAGGGCAGGAGCAGAGTCAGGAGTCAGAGCCCACAACGTAGTTCCTTATTTTCCTTAGGGTTCTCTCTTCTTCCCTGTGGTCCGTTTCTTTTATACCCACCTTTAAAAAATTATGAGTGTAAGGGAAAGACAAAGAGTCTGTGGTGGTAGCTGAGAGCTCAGACTCAGGGAACAGGACAATGGACACAGCCCACACTTTTTCTCTAATAAGGAGGAATATCTGTTTCCAAAGAGCAGACACAGGGGGAGTGTAATTACATGGATCCTTTTATTCTGGGGGCAGTCAGTGGGTTGGAGGGAGGGGGGATTTATCCGTCAGTGGTTTTAGAGTTTGAATTTGACACGATATTGATTATTTATTTTAAGGGAATCCAGAGACTTGGGTTTAGGCCAAGAAAAACCATCGGACTCTTTGTCAAGAATCTTGTAAGTCAATCTTCCTAATCATCTTATTTTGATGCACAGCTACCCCTCAGTTATGTTACTAGAAGAAAAGACAAAGCTCAAGGATTCTCAGATATTTTCCGAACAAGACCACATCAATCTTTGGAAACTAGAAATCATCATTTAGTACCCAATAAGGGAAGAGATTAAGATGTATGGGAATAAATAAACATGTGTCTCTGCAGAAGGCCTGAGCACCTCACAAGTTAGAGTAGCCAGTTGGGCATGAGCAAATCTCATAGCTGTTTAAGAGGTTCTGCCTATTTCCCAGATGGGCAACTGAGGCCACAAGGAGGTCCCACCGCTCAAGTAGCCTGGCCCAGGTGTCACCTGGATTATTTAGTAGCCAGAAAAACCTAATATAGCAAGGATATGTATTGCTTTTATTATTTGGTTTTTTTGAGGACTTTAATTTAGATACAGTTTATAGAAACACAGGAAGCAGTATTGTAAAATTTAATTAATACAGAAGCCATGTAAAACCCCATCCCTACTCCTTTATTGTGGGAGAAGATGTGATGTAGTCCCTCACTAAACAACTTACTGTGTTATCCAGGGAAGTACCCGTGCAATCTAGAAAAGCATAGAAAACAGTTCTTTTCTTCAATTTCAGTCCAACTTCCATCTCATACAGATTTCACAGGAGTGTGGGTTTGGGAGCAGCTCCTCTCTGCTCAGTGACCCATCCTGGCTCCTCACATGTCACGAGATCCTTTTTCTAAACCAGAGATGGCAAATTATACTCTATTTGCTAAATCCAGCCTGCTGCTTATTTTTGTATGTGAGCTACAAATAATTTTTACATTTGTATACAAATGTTTTTAAAAAATCAAAAAAAAATATTTTGCAATGTAAACATTTTATGGAATTCAAATCTCAGTGTCCATAAATAACATTTTACTGAAACATAGATATGCTTATTTATTTATTGTCTACAACTGCTTTTTTCCACAACAGTAGAGTTGAGTAGTTGAGACAGAGAGGGGTGTCCCACAAAGCCTAAGATATTTATGATCTGGCCTGTTCCAGAAAAAGTTTGTTGACCTTTGTTCTAGCCCTTGGAACACCCTATGACATCCAGGTTGGTAAGGAAATCTCTCACTTTTGGACACTGTATATCACCCCCTCCACCCCCCACCTTGACCCACAACCGATCAATCATTTTAACACTTTCCTCCCCATCCTTCCTTCTCTTTGGCACAGGTGCCAGCCAATCACTTCTGCCTGCTGCTGGAGGGCAGGGAGGGATGTGAATGGTGCAGACAAGGGGGCTCTGTCCTTGACTGGTCACAGCTTGGAGTCACCATAAGACCACTAGACCTTCCATGCCGTCAGGAGTGACTCTGTTGTATCTTTTCTGGATTGTAATCTTGAAGAATTTCTGAATCTTTTTCTGCCTTGAGCTCATTGTAGCCTCCCTTTACAAAGTCTAGCCTCGGGAAAGGTGGGGGTGTGGTGGAGAAAATATAATCTACCCTGCTGCAAATGCTTTCCCTGTGAGCGGGATGAGAATTCACAATGTAGACGGCATGACAAAGACCACACCCTCTCACCACCAACTAACCCACTTCTTCTGTGAACACAACTTAAATATTGCTTCTTCTTTGCTTTGTCAGTTCTATCCCCTCTGCCTGGGATCTACTTCTCTTCTCCACCTGTGTCCCCCTCTTCTCTAAAGGGCTGCTCATGTCTATCCTCCTCCCTGAAGCTTTCCCAGACTGTGTCTTTAACAAATGCTCTCTGGAAGTTTTAAGTGTTTCCTTTCTACTCTTGCTGGCTCTTGGGATCATCAGAGATGGTCCTGCCTTCTGGTTTCCATCCCTCTCCTCTCCATCCCCATTATCGCTGTACTAATCTAGACTCTTCTTTCTCCTGAACCCTTAGAGGTGACCCCTAAATGCAGCCAGCCTTGTCCCATTTGTGTCTTTCCTCCACAGGGCTCCAGAGGGTCTGTCTTCAGACAATGTAAGTCTGTGCTCTGGCAAAACTGCATTGCTTGTGATTCTCTAATGTGCTGTTGTGCATGTTTTTGCTCTTTGCCTGGGATGCTTTATTCCATTCCACCCGGTCCCTTTTTCCTAGCTGACTCCTGCTTATACTAAAAGGCTCAGCTCAGGGGCCACCCCTTCAGAAAATTCTTCCTAGACTTCCTTCCTCTTCCCCCACTAGGTGGGATTAGGTGTTTATCTATCTAGGTTCCCAAATGTGTAACCTTACGGCTGCCTTCCCCACACTGCATTGTATTAATCTGTTTCCATGGTTGTTTCTCCCCCACTGAACCACAGTAAGGACCAAGCCCTATTTATCTTTGTACCACTCATTCTTCTTTTAGTCTCTGACTTACAGGAGGTGCTTAATAAATGCTTATTGAGTAAAGAGATTGACGACAGATCCCTTAAAGACAAGGTAATGTTTTATACATTTTATATAGGACTTGGCTCAATACTTGTTTTTGCTGCTGATAAGGATAATTCCAGGTTACTGTTCCTTCTCTTAAAGATGCCACTGCAGACTACGGGCCAAATCTGTGCCTCGCAGCAAGCCCGACAAGTCCCATCTGTTCTTCAACACAACTCTTGGTTCACGCTATATCATCATAATGATGATAAAAATAATTACAGGTTGAATGATTGCTTTGTGTATACTAAGTGTCTAATACATAATATCTAATTCTAAACAAAGCCCTTTGAGGTTAACATTATTCTTTTCCAAAGAAACTAAGGTGCAGAGAAGATAAATAACTTTCCCAAGATCACACAACTCGTCATTGGCAAAACTGGGATTTAAATCCAGGTTTTTCTGGCTGCAAAAGGCTTATTATTTCTATGTTATCCCTTTTTCCTACTTATAATTTATATTTTAGCAACATCAACAAAACTATAAAGTAATAGTTTATAATTTAGAAAAAGAAGGAGAGAAAAATGGGAAAGTTCAGCCAAAACCCTGCCACCCGAAAACAAGCCAGCTGTTTTCATTTGTCTGGGCCCTCGTCCTGTGCTCGTCCACATGTGTATCAAGTGAGCAGAGTAATTTGTGTTTCTGTCTCTCTCTCTTTCCCAACATTACATCAAGATCATTTTCCAATGTCTGGTCACAATCTTCATAATTGTAATTTTAATGATTTGTACTTCATTGCTGATCTTGGTGTTAATAAAAGCCTTCCCACCCCAGTGGCTCCCTGCCCTTCCCCTTTGTACGCATTGCTCTGAAAGTGCGTATGGGCTTTATTGGAGGCAGCTGTGAAGAGAGGGCTGCATTTGGTGCCAGAAGAGTTGGCCACAGTCCCAGATCTGACAGTTAACTAGTCGTGTGACCTTGGGCAAGTCAGGATCGTTCAACTTCGAGCTCCTCCCAGGACCGTGAGCATCTTTAAGGCAGGGATTGTTTTATTTCTCTTTTATAGGCCTTGCATCTGGCACAAAATATGAGATCAATACATGCCTAATAAAGGCTCTCAAATTCCTTATCTGTAAAATGGGATAATTAAGCCCACTCCATAAAGATATGGTAATTGAATGAGGCTTTACCTACACACACGCACACACACACACACACACACACACACATATTCTTTGCAATTGTAAATCATTCTATATAAATATAAGTTGGTATAACTATTATAATTGCTGGGCTTATACAATTCACATAAAAGTCTATTCAATTATCTGGAAGAACAGCAAGCTTCCTGACTGAATGTTTCATCTTTCATCCAGATGTTTGGCATCATGTAGACACAGTAGACCACAGACTTAAAGGAATCATCGTTCAATGTTTAAGCTGACTTGTCTGTATTTCTTTGACATGATGTTGTCTGCTTTGACAGCAGAGACTGCATGTGCTTAGATTTCTGGGTACTACATCACGCTCAGCCAGGCCACAAATTAAGTGCACTTTGGTGTGACTAAAATGAGGGATACAGCATGTTAAAAAAATTTAGGTTCAAGAGACAAAGTAGTTTGCAAGAACGCATTCTAGTTGGTGCAGTTATTTGCCTGGGGGCAGAAGTGGCTAGGATTAGTTGGGTTAATCCACGAGGAAACAGGCCAACAGTGTGGGAACAGTTATCCACTCTTCCTCAGGTATGAAGACAATGACTTTATAGATACAAAAGGTAATAGTCCAGAGACTTGTGAAATAATTCCTATCTTGCCTATTCTTATGATAATCTCTTTTTCACTACAAGGTCCTAAGAGTCAAATTTTCCCCATCATTTGCATAATGTCAGCATTGTAATTCTCAGTCTTAACAAAGATTAAGTTGTTTTCAAGGCTAGTTGACCCAAAAAACCAGAAACATATTGGTTACACAAAACACTGGGAAATAAATAATTTTTTTATTTCGACATTTTATTCAGAGTGTATCATTGTTATCTGGAGGAAGGTTATGCAATGCAAGCTACTCTATCATTACTGGGAGTGCACTCTCTTATACTGCTTTTAAATAACATGAATCAGATCAAACGGTATTTTTGAATTACACATCTGAAAAATTTTCCACAAAAAATGTGTGTGGCGATTTCGTAGTTGATTTTATTTTCTAACACACTAGACAAATATTTTTATCATATAATTCAAGTCCAATTCATTTTGCCACTTGAACAGAAGAGGTACTTTAACAAATAACTATAGTTAGTCCCTAGTCATGTCCTGTTTAAAAAAAAAAAAGGAAAAAAATAAGTACGGTTTGTCTCTATTTATTCTTTGATTTTTAAATTCAGCTTATTTGGATACATGTTCAGTTTGAATTTTCACTCAAATTTACTTTTGAATTAATGAAATAAATAAATAAATAAATAAAACCGAACGAGACTTACCTCCTTCCCACTATAAACAGCTAGAAAACTGAACAAATATATGAAACAATGGACAATAGTCAGCATAAGTGTGTAATTCCTGAAAGAAGGGAAATACATTTGGAGAACTCTATCCATGACAGGCCTGGCTTTTGCTTAAGGCACATTCTAAACCAAAGTAGAGACAGGAGTATCCAAAGCAGAATACAGTAGTCTTGCTGGATGACGACACAGAATTCAGAGTGCAGGGAGCTGAGGTAGCTGGAACTTGTGGGACAGAGTTCTGTAGAGGAGGAAGTAAAACAGAAAAAGATCCAGAAATCTGAACAGGTGTCCAGCTGAGTCTTTGCTGAACACTAAGCTGTGTAGAGTGCAGTTCCACAAGGACCAGCAAAGACAGCTGGTGAAACCATAAACTGAGCAATGACTAGATCTCACACAGGACTGGGAGACAATTGTGTCCCAACCGGCCAGAATAGAGAGTCCTTGTTAATCACTCGGGGCACAAAATAGAGACTCCTGAAGGGTCACACTTCATTAGTAAGGTGAAAATATCTCTAGAAAAAAGTCCTGTTCTAGACTCACACTAATAAAAAGCTTAAAACTAAGCTCTGAAAAAAATGAAGATCACCTGAAAATTATGTACTTTCCTAAAAAATAAAGCCTAATTCTGTTTTTTAAAATGGCAACTGATCAAGACACTCAACAACATAAAATTTATAATACCTAACAAGAGGTTAAATATTTCTAGACCGGACAAGAAAAGGAAAAATGTGATCAATAACAAGGAGTAAAGGCAGTCAACAGAAATGAACCCAAAATAAAAACGATAATGGAAATAGCAGACAGACATGCTAAAACAGCTCTTACAAATATGTGCAAGTATTTCAATAAAAAAAATAACAAGAAGAGAAATATTAAATAGTGCAAAAAGAGCCAAATGATACTTTATTTATTTATTTTTTGCATTATAACAATTATATTTGCATCTTAGAAGGATTATCAAGGAGATATCAAAACACATTTCTCCTAAGAGCACAAATGTATAAGAGAAGTATCCTCAAAAAATTCCTGTGTAAAAACTCACCATGCTGTTCTCAGTGTTCATAAGACATTTCCTTTTGATGGACTCACTGTAATCTGGATGTTGTCATATAGCAAAAAGAGAAGCCTCCTAATTTTCTTAAATTAGGAGGGAACACTTTGGATATTCTTAGGCTCATTCTTTGTAGGGAGTGTGTTACTCTGCTAGGGCTGCTATAACAAAATACCACAGACTGGGTGACTTAAACAACAGAAATTTATACTCTCACAGTTCTGGAGACTGGAAGTCCAAGATCAGGGTGCTGGCAGCGTTTGGTTTTTCTGAGGCCTGTCTCCTCGGCTTGCAGACAGCTATGCTCTTGCTGTCTCTTCACCTGGTTGTCCCTCTGTGCACTCCCAAAATTTTAAAATGCAAAAATGTAACATCTGAAATGAAACCTCATTGGATAGGATTTCATTATCATAAGACACAGCAGGAAGAAACATCAAGGAACTCAAAAACATTCCACAGAAACTATCTAATCTAAAGTATGGAGACAAAAAAAATGAATTTAAGAAAAGAGAATAGTGCCTTAGTGACAGGTAAAATAATATCAAGCAGTCTAATGGAAAATAAATATCAAGATGGTAGACTGACACCCAACCATATCAATATTTGCATTTGAAGGAGTCAGGAAATTTCACCCCAAAACATGACTCCTTGGTACAAAGAGTATTTTGAATTGCAGACCCCTGGAGATCAAGAAAACACTGGAGGGGGCTTTCCCTTTATCTACATAAACCAATCAAAAGATCAAAGGGGGAATTGACTTCCCTTCCTCCCTTGTTATCTCAATATATTGCAGAATGCCACCAAACATTCTGGCCCAAGCATTTAAAACATAATACCTGTCTTTCAGGTTAATTTACATGTCAATATGTTTCCCCCATCCATTCATCCTCCCTAGCAACCTGTTTATTGCCCCTAACCAGAATTACTTATACTCCTCATTTCCCCCCTCCACTCTAAAAGGCATGTATAAAAATATCTGAACTTCATTGGGATATTGGCTAATCACTATGTGAATCTCCCTGTGCTCATGGTAAGTAAACCTTTCTCTTATTAATCTGCCTAAATTGTGAGTTGATCTTTCGCCGAACCGTCAGGGGAAAGGGCAAGTTTCCCCTCACTCCTACACATTGAATGTAAGTGGCACAAACAATCCAATTAAAAGGCAGAGACTGTAAGACTAGATAAGACTACAAGGTCTGACTACATGCTGTTGAAAAGGAACCCACTTAAAAAATAGGTTAAAAGTAAAAGGATGGAAAATATATGCTACAGATCTGTGGTCTGTTAGACACTGGATAGCACAGCAGGAGGTGAGCAGTGAGGGAGCAAGTGAAGCTTCGTCTGTATTTACAGCCTCTCCCCATCATCATAAGAGTGTAAACCCTACTGTAAACTGCACATGCGAGGGATCTAGGTTGCACGCTCCTTGTGAGAATCTAATGCCTGATGATCTGAGGTGGAGCTGAGGCGGTGATGCTAGCACTGGGGAGTGGCTGCAAATACAGACTATTGTTAGCAGAGAGGTTTGACTGCACAATAAATGTAATGCACTTGAATCATCCCCAAACCATCCCTCCAACCAGCCCCTACCGTCCATGAAAAAATTGTCTTCCATGAAACCGGTCCCTGGTGCCAAAAACATTGGGGACCGCTGCTATAGATCACTTATACGTTGCTGGTGGGAATGTAAAATGGTATAGTAATTTTGGAAAGAGTATGGCAATTTTTTATAAAACCAAACAACCTAAGGAATGGCATCTACAAAAAACCTACAGCTAACATAATGCTTAATAGAAGAAAGACAGGATTTCCCCCTCAATGTCATAAACGAGGAAAAATTTTTATCCTCACTACTTCTTTTCAACATTTTACTGTGAGCCATACATGACACAATCTTGTATATGAAAAATCCTAAGGAATTTACAAAAACATTGGCATGAGTAATAAGTGAGTTTAGCAAGGTCACAGGATTAAAAAGTTAACATATAAAAATTAATTATAATTCTATACACTAGTTATGAAATTGGAAAATGAATTTTAAAAACTTTATAATTTGTAACAACATCAAATTTGAAATACTTAGGGGTAAATTTAACAATTATAGGCCAGACCTGTACAATGTAAACTATAAAACATTGTTGAGTGAAATTAAAGAAGACCTAAATAAATGGAGAGATAAACTGTGTTCTTGGATCCGATGACTCAATATTGTTAAAATGGCACTTCTCCCTAAATTGGTCCACAGATCCAATGAAAGCCCAACAAAATCCCAGCATGTTTTTTGTTAGAAATTGTAGATTCTAATTCTAATATTTTATTGAACAGCAAAGGACTTAGACCAAAATAATTTTTAAAAGGGAAAGAAATTCAGAGGATTAAACTGCTTGATTTTAATACTTACTATGAAGCTACAGAAAATAAGACAGTGTGATATTGATGTAAAGATAGACATACATATCAATGGGCCAAAATAGAGAATTTAGAAACAGACCTACACATATATGGTCAATCGATTTTCACTAAAGGTGCTAAGGTAATTCAATGGGAATAAGACAGTCTTTTCAACAATGGTGTTGGAACAATTGGCTATCCATTTGAAAATAATGAACCTCAGGATTTAGCTCATTCCTTATGCAAATATTATCTTGAAATGAATCATAGCTATAAAAGTAAAAGCTAAAACTATAGAAGAGAAAATAGGAGAAAAATCTTTGCAAACTTGGGGTAAGCAAAAAATTTTATGGATAAAACAAAAAATACCTGTGAACCATAAAAATTGTTAAAAATTACTTAGTTTTCATAAACATTAAAAACTTTTGCTCTTTGTCACTGTTAAGAAAATGAAAAAGGGAAGCCACATACTGGAAGGAAATATTTGTCTCACGTGTATCTGACAAAGGACTTCTAAATGAAATATATAAAGAATTCCTAGAATTCTACAATAAAAAGACAAACAACCCAATAAAGATTTAACAGGCACTTCACAAAGGAAGACGTATGAATAGACTCCAAGGGAAGACATATAATCAGAGAAAAGGGAGTCATTTCATAATGATAAAATGAGGGCATTATAATGAATTCAACAGGAAAACATAACAATCATGAATATTCACTTAATAGCAGAGTTTTAAAATTTAAGAAATAAAAATTGATGGAACTAAAGGAAGACCGACAAATTCAAATAATGGAGTTTTTAAATAGTTCTAACTCAGAAGTCCCTCTCCTTACAACTTTTCTACAATGTGTGTTGACCTGGACAAGACTCCTTGGCTTCAGGAATGTCAGGCACTCAGGTAAAATAAAAAGGAGGAGATCTGTGTTCTGGGACTGGATCTGACACTAAGGATCTCTGAGCAAACTTTATTCAGTCATTCAACAAATATGTATTGAGCTTCAGGCATGTGCCAGAGATTCCCTAGAGGCAGCAATCCAGAGAGAATCTGTGCTCTGAGTTTATGGTTTAATGGAGCGTACAGGTGGGTACATCTCTGAGACACAGTTTTCTTATTTCTGAAATGTGAGTAATGGTAACAATAAACATCGTAAATGGCCAACAACATATGAGTACACAAATATATTGTGGTATAATCATAAAAATTCTACATGGCAGTGAACATGGATCAACTGGAACAATGTTTATTAATGTGGATTAAATAAATTAAGTGAAAAAAGCAAATTGGAGAATGATACATTAGTATGATTATTCATATAAAGTTTTAAAATATAAATACCAATAATAGATTATGGATACATATCTTTGTAGTAAAGGCAAGAAATTATAAACAGGATATATCAAATTTGGAAAAGACTCTCTGGACTTCTATGTTAAGAAAAAGAGCTTTTTAAAGTTAAGAACATGATAGCAGAAGTTAAAAATTTGATAGAAAGATTGGAAGATAAAATTGAAGAAATATTTCAGAAACTGTAGCAAAAAGCCAGAAATGAAAAATAGGAGTGAAAGATATATAATTAGAGGGCTAATCCAGGAGGTTTGGTATCTAAATAATAGGAATTTAAGAAAGAAACCAGATTAATAAAATGCGATATATGTTTACCATGGCGTTCTACTCAGCCACAAAAAACAATGGTGAACTAGCACTTCTT
>CAUYSK010009282.1:0-10097 GCA_963575035.1 Avahi laniger
TTTTTTTTTCTAGATATATTTTTAGCTGTCCAATTAATTTCTTTCTATTTTTTGGTAGAGATGGGGTCTCGCTCTTGCTCAGGCTGGTCTCGAACTCCTGAGCTCAGAATGATCCGCCCACCTCGGCCTCCCAGAGTGCTAGGATTACAAGCGTGAGCCACCGCGCCCGGCCTCAAGGTGAAGTTTTGTAGTAGACTGGGTGAGGAAATTAAACTCAGGTGCAGAATTCAAAGTGAAGTTTTGTGGTAGACAAGGTGAGGAAATTAAACTCTGTTTTGGAGGAAGAAGCTAACTGGAAGAAAGAAAAGAGAGAATCATTTCCCCGTGACCATCTTATAAATTCGGAAAGAAACATTAGAACTGGGTGACAGTACATTTATTTGGTGGAAGAAGGTAGGATATTTAAAAAGCAAAACTAGAGGTTGGACAGGAAGTACTGGGAAATAGAAAAAATTATTTGTTGAGTTTCCATTAAGATTTGATGAAACTGAATTAGTTGCCACATCAGATTGTCACTCTGCCCTTATTTAGATGACATACCATACATTGAAAACTAGTAGTGCAGAAGAGAACTGTAGTCTAAATAGTAAAATGTGAACAGGATATGTTTTCTGTGACATTTTCTCTGTTCAAGCATCCTAGTCTTCTGAGAAGCCTTTCTTGGCATTCTCTACCCTGCAAGCTTCCATAACACTAACTTGATACTTCTATTTATAGCACATATCATTTTGTATTTTAGCTATTTGTATTTTTATTAGACAAAATATTTTTGTCTTATCTTTGTAGTCAGGTTGTTTGGCATGTAGTAGGCCCTCAGTAAGTGTGTTTGCTTGAATGAATAAACAAATATGGAAGAGTTAAGCCTAAAAATAGTCAATGAAGAGTCTGGGTATTGGTGTGCTCCCAAAATATGGGGCCCAGATAAGGGGACCCATGCTGTTTATATGTTACATGGTACTTTGGTACCTGACTTTATTCATGTCTGTTAGCTCCCAGATAACTAAGAGCAAGTAGAATTTTTAGGAAACCAAATTGACAGCTTGGAAAAAATTGGTTATATTATTTTATTGTAATATTTATATTTATATGGTGGCAATTAATCTAGGAAGTAAACAATACTAATACTGATGTTTAATTTCCAATAAAGAGACCATATGTTAATTATGAAATTTGCTGAAAGGTTGGGGGATTAATAAATTTAGAGATTTAACAATATGTATTAGAGACAAGGTAGATAAACATTTCCTGAGAATTTGGTGCATCCTTTGCAGTTGACCCTAAGTATTTGCAGTGGACCCTAAGTATTTGGCATAGTATGTTTCTAGAGCAAGATTTCTCAGCTTTGGCACTGTTGACACATTGGACCAAATAATTCTTTATTGTGGAAGACTCTCTTTGTGTATTATATGATGTTTAGCAGCATTCCTAGCCCCTACCCATTAGATACCCATAACACCTCCACCCCAGGTTGTAACAGTCAAGAATGGCTCAAGAATATGTCAAAATTGCCCTGATTAAGACCATTGCTCTAGTGAAAACATTTCAAATGTTTTAGTAAAATCCTACCTTTTTCTTGCTTAATGTTTGCTCATAAAGTCAGTTAATACATTGCATTTTGTTAAAATAAATTATCCATGAAAAGGCCTTAAATTTTCAAGATCTGGTATTGGGAAGCTGAAAAGTTGAGTCCTAGAGTCCCTTTGTTTAGTTTCTCCTTTCATTTCTATGGTAGCCTCCTTTTCTTTGGCATATATTAATAAGAAATAAAGGTCTTGGCCAGGGGCGGTGGCTCACGCCTATAATCCTAGCACTCTGGGAGGCCGAAGCGGATGGATCGTTTGAGCTCAGGAGTTCGAGACCAGCCTGAGCAAGAGCAAGACCCCGTCTCTACTAAAAATAGAAAAAAATTAGGTGGACAACTAAAATATATGTGTGTGTGTATATGTATGTGTGTGTGTGTGTGTGTGTGTATATATATATATAAAAAATTAGCCAGGCATGGTGGCACATGCCCGTAGTCCCAACTACTTGGAAGGCTGAGGCAGAAGGATTGCTTAAGCCCAGGAGTTTGAGATTTCCATGAGTTAGGCTGACACCACTGCACTCTATCCAGGGCAACAGAGCGAGACTTTGTCTCAAACAAAAGAAAAAGAAAAAAAAAGATATGTTGATTCAAAAAACAAACTCGTGTTAACATAAATAATTTTATGAAACTACCTTTAAAATTTATTGAGAAGCCTGCCTCAATAGAAGACGGCTGTATGTACCAATCTTCTGTATTCAGATGAGTGATATGGTTAAATCACCCAGCCTCCTACAGATATGTAGTTGGAAAAGGGAGGTGTATCTTAATATCCTTTTCAGATTGTAGTTATTCTTCTTTGACACTACAGCAGACTTTTTTAAAGTTTTGTTACAATATAGAAGCTGAAACCATGTCATTGAACTTTTGTACTGTGTTATATTAAAATTCCTTGGTCTGTCTTGCACTTTGGATCTTTACTCATGCATGATTTTATAACATCATGCATTAGTCATTTGGAAATTATTAGCTTACTGAGTTATGTAGATCTTCCAAATGCTGGCAATTTTTTTTTTTTAAGTAGAGACAGGGTTTTGCTCTGTCATTCAAGTTTGGAACTCTTGAGCTCAGGCCATCCTCCTGTCTTAGCCTTCTGAGTATATGGGATTACTGATGTGAGCCACTGTACCAGGGCTAGGATGATCTTGAACTCCTGGCCTTAGGTAGTTCCCCAAAGTGTTGGGATTACAGGTGTGGTGGCAGACCCGGCCAAAAAATGTAGTTATGTAATTGTTACTGTTTCTGTCCATCTCATCATTTAAGTCTTTCTAAGAATCGGGAAGCTGACAAGCTCATAGTGTCAAACACATTTTCAGAATACTAATTTTTGCATCAAATCTTAATAATCATAGTTTATTATTCATTTTTTGCACTAAAAATGGTGTTTTATGAAAAAACACCTAATTCAGCTCTCAAAGAAATTACAAATGTTTTCCCTCAAGACAGCTCTGTGTTTCAGCATGTAGAAGTGCTTTTGAGTACTTCCCATTTCATCCTAAAGAATAACCACAGAGTATTAGAAAAGTTCTTGACAGAAATGTTGAGTATAATAAAATTAATAATTTTTATTGCTTTATCAGTGACACTTTTTTTTTTTTTTTAAGAGACAGTCTTGCTCTGTCACCCATGCTGGAGAGCAGTGGTGTGATCATAGCTCATGGCAGCCTTGAACTCCTGGGCTCAAGCTATCTTACTGCCTCAGCCTCCCGAGTAGATAGGACTACAGGCATGTGCTACCACGCCTGGCTAAATTTAAAAAAAAAATTTTTTTTTTTTTTTTTAGAGACGAGTCTCATTATGCCCAGGCTGGTCTCAAACTCTTGGCCTCAAGCAATTCTCCTGCTTCAGCGCCAAGAGTCGCTGGGGTTTTAGGCCTGAGCTACAATGCCCGACTTGGGATTTGTTTGTTCCTGTTGTTTGCAATGGTGCTTTATGATTGTGGTAAGTGGTCAGCATCATGACATTTATGTATTGAGAAAATAAATTATTATATATAGAGGTCTAGCTAGGCATTGATTAATCAAGGTTTAGAGTGAGGGGAAATTATTACACTTTTCTAATTGAATGTATTATAAATACCCATTGAAAAACTAAACAAAAAGCTACTCTTGAGGGGCTCCAGTGAGGCAACTTTGTTCTCCTTCCTAACAATTTTTTGGTGTAGGCTGTATAATCCCTATTGTTCAAATGTAGAAATTGAGGTCTAAGAGATTAAATGTCTTGAATTACTGCAACTACACAGTAGCAAGTGGCAGGGTTTTTTTTTTCTGTTTTTTAAACTTTTGAATTAATTTTAGATTTATAGAGAGTTTCAAAGATGGTAAGTGGCAGAGTTGTTTTTTTTTTTTTCTTTTTTTTTTGAGACAGAGTCTCACTCTGTTGCCTGGGCTAGAGTGCCATGGTGTCATCCTAGCTCACAGCAACCTCAAACTCCCGGGCTCAAGCGATCCTCCTGCCTCAGCCTCCTAAGTAGCTGAGACTACAGGCATGCAGTGGCAGAGGTTTTTTTTTTTTTTTTTTTTTGAGATAGAGTCTCACTCTGTTGCCCTGGATAGAGTGAGTGCCGTGGCGTCAGCCTAGCTCACAGCAACCTCACACTCCTGGGCTCAAGTGATCCTACTGCCTCAGCCTCCCGAGTAGCTGGGACTACAGGCATGCGCCACCATGCCTGGCTAATTTTTTCTATATATTTTTAGTTGTCCAATTAATTTCTTTCTAATTTTAGTAGAGATGGGGTCTTGCTCTTGCTCAGGCTGGTCTCGAACTCCTGAGCTCAAATAATCCACCCGCCTTGGCCTCCCAGAGAGCTAGGATTACAGGCGTGAGCCACCACGCCCAGCCTCAAATGAATATTCTTGAAGAAAGAAATTTTTCTATACGAGTTGGGGAATCATGTTTTCTGAATATTCATAAAATAGAAACAAAATCCTAACTCCTTTTTGTACTTCCAGTAAATCACCTTAAAGGGAAATAAAAAGGACTTATCATAATTTTATTTCTTAGATTAATATTTTATATTCTGACCATAATTGGTTTCTGTTTTAATCATTTTTATTAGGTTTGAATAATGGGTAATCTACCTTGCATTTGCTATTTTTTCGCCTCATGGCTAACACACATTTTGAACTGATCTGAATTATTTGGAAATTAATTATTATATCTGAATATGTTTTAAAGTACCCCTCCTATGTGAAAACCTAAGATTGAGGTTTGTCCTTCCATTTTGCTGGAAACCTTAGCAGCACTGTGATACTTCACTAATTCTCATTTGTGGAAAAAACAGAATTCCTAACTTTAGTACTACTATTATGTCATATACTAAACATAAGGAGTCTGTCATTAAAAAAAAAGAGAGGCCAGTTGAGGTGGCTCATGCCTGTAATCCTCGCACTTTGGGAGGCTGAGGAGGGAGGATCACTTGAGCTCAGGAGTTTGAGATCAGCCTGAGTAACAGTGAGACTCTGTCTCTACAAAAACTTTTTAAAAATTAAAAAAAACAAAAAAGGAAGAGAGCACTAATGAAAAACCAAAACCATACCAAAGAGGAGGGAAAACAAAAAAAACAAAGATGGATGAAAATATTTGCAAAACATGACAGAAATAATAGCCATATTACATATAAAGAGCTCATACAAATTGGCAAAGAAAAAAGCATACAATAGACAGACAAAAGACATGAACAGCTTTCATAGGAGGGAAAGTCTAATAAACTTTTAGAAAACTATTGAGTCTCACTAACAAATAAAGAAATATTAAGGCTATTTCAAGAATATTTTAGGTATCTCAAAATTTAACATTTAAAAGTTTTAGATTTAATACTTTCTTTATTGATAGCATTGTATTTGAGTCCAGTTTTTTGGCTACACTATTTATAAAGAATTCTTTTTTTAGAAATATATTTTTCTTTAGGACAACTAAAGAAAATATGCCAAATGCAGGTAGATAAAAAAAGGAAGAAGAACAATGCTTGTTTGCAAGTGGGCTTGTTTTTAATACTGCTGTGATTTCATTTATAATTGTAGTTTCAAGGATGTACCCCTACTTATTGAGTTATATTATGCTGTTTATGGTTGAATAGCTAACATTTTAGACCTAGTTGTGACCAGTTAACATAAAATTTAACTAAGTGGATTCAGCCTTTATTTCTGAAAAAATATTCATGAAATAATTTACATTTTAAAACTTTAAGAGAAATCTATTCTTAGTTACAATTCTCATGTTATTTCTAAAAAGACTCATTGTTAATCCTCTCCCTCCCCACTTATCATTTTTATGGTTTTGTGTATATAAAACATCTTCCTTTGTTCCACAAGTTCCACAAGTGGGTGGGAACCTGGCAGTGGAAGGTTAGAGTAGGCAATTGAAATGTAAGCCAAGTGTCAGTAAGATCAGATCAGTTGAGATGAGAGAGGTAGAATTTTAAATCAAGTAAGATCTAATAAGTGATGATCAAGGCAAAAACAGGGCAGCGAAGCCAGAATCTGGGAGTTAGCGTAATTGCCAATAAATGAGATAGTGTAGAATGACTAATAATGATGGGAATCAAGGAAAATAGAGCATAGAGGAACCAACTAAGTAAGTATATTTTATTCATAGTTACATGACTAACTTAAAGCATTAAAAAGAAATCATTTTCTAGAAGATTTTTTAAAAAATAAAAATACTGTTAATAATCATATACAAAATAAGTTATCCGTTCACTGTTCTTATTTGGCTCTTTGCCTTTATCAAATGACTGAAATTTTGGTAGCCTTGGTGTCACTGACGGCTTATAGCATGACTCTCATAGGACTCTTAAGTTATTGAACCACCAAGTGCCTTTTTAATTGATAGCAAAATGAAGAATTTTAAGTGTTTTAGCTTTGAGGATTTTTAGAAACTTTACTTCTTTACCGATTTTGATTTGCATTCTTTTTGATAGTTCTGAAGTTTTTTGTTAAGAACCTAAGCACAAAACCTTTTTTATGCACTAAAAGGGCCCTTCCACACTTTGTGCTAATAAAATTTAAGGCAGCATTAATTCTGTGTGTTTGGGAAAAATGAAAAAGTCACATGCTGTTTTTACCAGGCCCACAAATGTCTAGACGTTTATGGGCCATTATTTTATATAAATAGATTTTATCTTATTTATAGCCCATATATCAAAATTTATTTATTTGTTTTCTTTTTTTTTTTTTTATGAGACTTGGTCTTGCTCTATTGCCCCAGGCAAAGTGCAGTGGCTTCATCATAGCTCACTGTAACCTCAAATTCCCGGGCTCAAGGGATCCTCCTGCCTCAGCCTTTGGAGTACCTGGGATTACAGGTGCTTACCATGAGCCCAGCTTATTTTTTAATTTTTATTAGAGATGGGGTCTTGCTTTTGCTCAGGCTGATCTCAAACTCCTGAGCTCAAGTTATCCTCCCATCTCAGAGTCCCAGAGTGCTAGAATTACAGACATGAGCCAATGCACCTGGCCTATTTGTTTTCTTTATCTTAAAATAGTTCTTGATTTAAAAAAAAATCTTATGTTTTATTGTGAAAATATTATGTTTATTGTAGAAAAGTATAGGAAAACACAAAAATGGCAAACCCAGTCACCTATAGCCTCACTACTTGAAGTTAACCACTGTTAAGATTCTAATGTAGATCCTCTACTCTTTTTATGCATATATAATTTTTATATATTATACATAATATTCTTTTCATTTAATATATTATGGACCAACAGTCTTTTCTATAACTAGAACCTTAATATTCTTCTCACTCCTGATGTAAGCACGGATTTTTGTCATTTTGCCTTCTCTCTCCCTCTTTTCCCTTCTCAGATGTTATTCTTAACTTTACAAATGACCTTCTCCATTCATTCTTTCAAAACAGTTGTGTGTGTGTGTGTGTGTGTGTATTTTTTTTTTTTTTTTAAGAGACAGGGTCTCACTTTATCACCCAGGGTGGAGCGCAGTGGCATGATCATAGCTCACTGCAGCTTCAAACTACTGGGCTCAAGCAATCCTTCTGTCTCAGCCACCTGAGTTGCTGGGATTATAGGTGTTGGCTACCATGCCTGGCTCAGAACATTTATATATTTGTACATCTAAATTGCTAAAGCCATAGAATAATCTAGGTATTACAATGAGCATTAAAGAAATGAAATTGCTATAGTAAGAAAAATTTTCATTATAAATAAATTCCAGTTGAGGTGGTATTTCAACTTTTGTTTTTTTTTTTTTTTTGAGACAGAGTCTCACTCTGTTGCCCAGGCTAGAGTGCCATGGCGTCAGCCTAGCTCACAGCAACCTCAAACTCCTGGGCTCAAGCGATCCTACTGCCTCAGCCTCCCGAGTAGCTGGGACTACAGGCATGCACCACCATGCCTGGCTAATTTTTTCCATATATATATTTTTAGTTGTCCAGATAATTTCTTTCTATTTTTAGTAGAGACGGGGGTCTCACTCTTGCTCAGGCTGGTCTCGAACTCCTGACCTCTAGCCATCCACCCGCCTCTGCCTCCCAGAGTGCTAGGATTACAGGCATGAGCCACCGCGCCCGGCCCAGTATTTCAACTTTTAAGAGGTAATCTTAAGAATCTTTGTTGTTGAAATTTTTTAGTGGTGGTGCTTCTGGACTCTGAGGCAAACATTAAGGTTCTTCGATGAAGCCATCTTTATTTTTTTCCTCCTAATTCATAAAAAGCACTATTAACCTATAAAGTATACTTTTTTCCACATGTGGTTATGTTGACAGATTGAAAACCACTTAACACAATTCTACTGAGTGTGTAAAGCTGAGGGCATGACGGGTAACATCAAAGAGTAGATTAGCAGTAGTTAATAACTGAGAATATACCTGGGAGAGGAATAGACACCATTTTCAGGGGCAAGCTTTTATAACAAAAACAAATTGATACCTGTGACCTTATTTTTCTTAGCCAACACTATACCTTTTTTCTAAGTTACCGAGGCTAATGATTAAGGTAGAAGGGAAGGAGCAGAGGGAGGCTATGACAACAAAGCAGTTACTGTTACTACATAAATCAGAGGAAATCAGCACAGCCAAAAAGACTTAGTACAGTGTTGTTTTGAGCTATTGTGAGTGACCTACACTGATAAAAGAGGAGTCAGACTGAAACTTGCAGTAATAGTTAATCACAAAGTAGAACAAAGGACTGGAACAAGCATTTGTTATGAACCAAGTGCTTTTTATACCTATCTCATTTAGTTTGTAGAGCATAATAGTAGGTTCAGTGGCAAACTAAATGAGTTTTTCATTCTTTCGAAAAGAATTACTGTAAGTGAAGATAGGCAAATACTAGACAAGAAACAGTAAGTAAAAGATCTAAACTTCAGATTATCTTAATATCCTCAATGGGAATAGAACTACCATATGATCCAGCAATCCTAGTAGTGAACATTTACCCAGAGGAAAGGAAATCAGTATATCAAAAAGATATCTGCACACCCATGTTTATTGCAGCACTGTTCACAATAGCCAAGGTACAGAATAAACCCAAGTGTCTGAAAACGATGAACGAAAAAGAAAATGTGGTA
Source organism: Avahi laniger (assembly GCA_963575035.1). NCBI lineage: Eukaryota > Metazoa > Chordata > Mammalia > Primates > Indriidae > Avahi > Avahi laniger. The sequence goes on from CAUYSK010009282.1 coordinate 9,110, forward strand.
CATATACACGATGGAATACTATTCAGTCATGACATAATAATGTAATCCTGTCATTCGAGGAAACATGGAGGACATTATGTTAAGTGAAATAAGCCAGAAGCATGTCCTCACTCATACAAAGCTGAAAAAAGTTGATCTCATAGAAGTAAAAAGCAAAGCAGAGGTTACTAGAGGCTGGAAAGGGGCTGGGGAGCAATAGGGAGAGATTTGTTAATGGACACAAAATTACAGCTAGATAGAAGGAACAAGTTCTAGTGTTTTATAGCACTGTGGAATGACTATAGAATATATTTTAAAACAGCTAGAAAAGGGGATATTGAATGTTCCCAACACAAAGAAATGGTAAATGAGATGATGAATATGCTAATTACTCTGATCTGATCACTATACATTGTGTGTATTAATATATCACTACGTGTCTCATAAATATGTACAATTATTAGTGTCAATTAAAGAATTATAAAATATCTTCAGTGGGGTTTATTGGCATACCTAGTTCCTTTTTTTAAATTAAAAAAATTTTTTTTGGGCCAGGCGCAGTGGCTCACGCCTGTAATCCTAGCTCTCTGGGAGGCCGAGGTGGGCGGATTGTTTGAGCTCAGGAGTACAAAACCAGCCTGAGCAAGAGCGAGACCCCATCTCTACTAAAATTAGAAAGAAATTAATTGGGCAACTAAAAATATATAGAAAAAATTAGCTGGCCATGGTGGTGCATGCCTGTAGTTCCAGCTACTCGGGAGGCTGAGGCAGGAGGATCGCTTGAGCCCAGGAGTTTGAGGTTGCTGTGAGCTAGGCTGACGCCACAGCACTCACTCTAGCCCCGGCAAAAGAGTGAGACTGTGCCTCAAAAAAAAAAAAAAAAAAAGGAAAATTGTGGTAACCATAGTGACATATTTAATGCTTAAATGATATTTGACATATTTAGTAATAGTGATCTAAACCATAGCACCTAATAAAATTACTACTACAAGATTTTTAATGTAATTTG
>CAUYSK010009283.1:0-24737 GCA_963575035.1 Avahi laniger
CCAGCTACTCGGGAGGCTGAGGCAGGAGGATCGCTTGAGCCCAGGAGTTTGAGGTTGCTGTGAGCTAGGCTGACGCCACGGCACTCTAGCCTGGGCAACACAGTGAGACTCTGTCTCAAAAAAAAAAAAAAAAAAAAAAACGACCGGTGCAACAGGGTCCCTTTCTATTATTACAATTTTTTTTTTAAAAGCTAGAACTTTCTGGAAAGAAAAGGTAAGACAAAAATGATGATTTAACATCTTTCTTATTAATGTGATAGCTCTAAAATCTGCCTACTGGCTGACCTTGGGCAAGTTAATTAGCCTCTCTGTCTCAGATTCCCTAATGTGTAAAATGGAAGTAATCATAGTAGCTACCTCCTGGGTTGTTGTGTGGGTTAAATAATATAATAAATGTAAAGTATTTAAGATAGTATCTAGGATATAACATGTGCTTCATAAATGTTAGTTATTACCATTTTTTAAAAAATTCCAGAATAATTGGCATCTTGTTCAGAAAACCAAAGAAGAAATAAAGTATATGTAGCCTTACGTTACTGACAAAAGTGAAGGAGAGGTAGAAAATGTGACAGTGGCGTTATTTATCTGCAGAAGGGAATATGCTCTTTCTCAGTAAGGCAGACTGGCAGGAATCAAACCTCCTGTGAGCCATAGCCAACAAATTGCAAGAACTGTTGCAAAGGGCAGGGATTCTGAGGTGTGTCTGCCCAGTACGTGGGCTGCTGGCACTGGTTGTGTCCAGATGTCCTTAGTCTGAGTGTAGTGGCTTCCCCTGAGTGGCTGCTTCCTCAGAAAGGACAGAAGACCTTATGTTCCTTGAGCCAGTGCAAATGCTCCTTCATTGCCAGTGAGAGCACTTTCTGTTTTTGGTGTTGAAGGTAAGTTGTTCATCCATTCTGACCTATGTGAGGCTATGAACTTTCTCTTATTCTATGGCTAAACTTTAAAAAAAAAAAAAAAGAAAGAGAAGAGCATAGAATACAGATTGGCTAAAAGAGACGATTAAGCAGTTGTATTTATACATAGGATGCAGATTTAGCAGTCCCTTAAGAGTGTCTCCTATATCAGTGCTTCTCAAACTTTCCCGTGCAAGCAAATCACCAGGTTATCTTGGTAAAATACAGATCCTGACTCAGCAGATCTGGGGTGAGGCCTGAGCTTTTGCATTTTTAAAAACTTTCCTATGATTTGCATGCTGCTGCTCTGGGACCACACTGAATCAGGTGGTCGAGGGTGGGACCCCGCAGCCTGTATTTTTTACAAGCCCTGCAAGTGATTTGGACATAGCTAAAATTTGAGAATCATTGCTCTAGAGCAGCTATCCCTAGCTTTGAAAGGCTTGGTGATAATGTAACCAATCATACAGAATGGCTCTAGACCCCTAAAGAATGTCTCCTGGTCCTTTTTTTTTTTTTTTATCCCCTCAGTTTCAAAATGGATCTCTCTTGGACTGTTATATCCTGGAGTGGAAGATTGGGTTTAGAGGAAGATTGTTCTTCAAAGTTTTAGTTTTCCATATGAATTCTTCCATCTTTGTTCTACTACTTTCTTTATGTGGGGACCACATAAAACCAGATGTGACTCCAAAATAAAGCCTGGGAAATTATTTCAGGGTGCAGTGATCCCAAAGTGGTTCTTGGGTCTCAAGTCTTCCAGTTGAGAACTTCCTTTGGGTGTAGAATTCGGGTAAATGGGGTGACCAGCTGTCTGGGTGTGTCTGAGACAGAGGTTTTTCACTGTATTTTCAGTGCATACTCCAGGCCCTGGGTGGTTGGTCACCTTAATTGTAGGCCATTGTTGCTCCAGCTTTACAGTGTGAATCACTTGGAGATCTTGTTAAAACACAAGCTCTGATTTAGTACCTCTAAGTTGGAGCTGGAGAGTCCTCATTTCCAACAAATCCACAGGTGATGTCACACTGCCTGTGGACCGCACCTTGAGTAGAGCTGGCCTGAGTGCAGATAGATCAGAGATGCCTCACAGCCACTCAAACTGCAAGATGGGCTGCTCGGCCCTAACAAATTTATAGAGAATTTTAGGGCCACCCCCAAGGCTTTAGGATTATGGGTTTTACTTTCATATATACAGTAGCAATAAATCTACTCCTCTGGACTGAAAGTCTTTAACCTATCAAATGCGAATACTCTCTATTTTTACCTGTTCTTTAATACAAAGATAGATGACTGCTGTTGAGTCATGAAGAGAGCATTCCTAAGCCCACTGACTCTTCACTTCCTGTTGGAGTACTAGTCAGTGCTTTCCCTTGTTTGAGCTGAGCATCTGTAAACAACCTGGGATGTGTTTATTTATCATTTTTGGCCTTGTCTCTGCTTCACAAATGGTACATCTTGTCCTTCAGTTTACAGCTGTGGTTGACCACAAGGTCTTTTGCTGTTTGTAATGCTTCTGCTTTTCAGCATAATGAGCTTTGCTTTATCCATAGCTCTTTTTCCTAATTACAACACAGCAGCACATTCTATATCCCATCTGTTTCCATGATTGATTGTCTTTTATTTCAAGATGTCCTACAGGGTTACTTGAAAGAAAGACTCAGACCTCAGTGTGACCTTTCAGATCATCATAAACTGTGTTTATATCTATGTATAACTGTCTGTACCTTATGGCCACCCCAAGAAACAAGCAATCATTTATTTGATGTTGAGTATGTGATTTCTCCTCAGTACTCACTCTGGACAGACTTGCACTGAACTTTGTTGCCTGTGACCCTCATAATCATCATTGCTGGCTATAGTAGCCCCCCTTATTCACAGGGGATACTTTCCAAGAGCCCTAGTGGATGCCCAAAAACGAGGATAGTACCAAATCCTATGTATACTACTAGGGTTGTCTAGAATGTATCCAGCCTTAATTTTCATAATTTTTCATATTACATAGCTGGGTACTTTCTGGACAGCCCTTGTATGTTTTTTCCTATACATATAAACATATGATAAAGTGTAATTTATAAATTAAACAGTAAGAGATTAACAAAAACTAGTAATAAAATGGAACAATCATAATAATGTATTGCAATAAAAGTTATGTGAATGTGGTTTCTCTTTCTCAAAATATCATATTGTACTGTACTCACCTAATTTCAGACCTCAGCTAACCACAGGTAACTGAAACTGCAGTAAGGGAAACTTTGAACAAGGGAGGCTACCGTATATGCTTTATGTGTTTATGGACAAAGTGAGAATGGTTGTACCTGTGGTAAAACTCAGTAATGGCTCTCAAGAAGTTCTGGTTCCAGTTATTCGCAGTAGTTCTGTTTTACAAAGTCACTGAGAATGCTGCATTAGCAAATACTGAACCACTGTCCCTAGGGGAAGTACAGGGTTAGGTTCCTGTGAACCCCTGGTCACAACATTTTCATCAACGGATCAATACGTAACCTTGCTTTATGTGTGTTTCTGTTTAAAGACACCATATTTAATATATATTGATTCATTAACATTGAACTCACAGCCAACAGCACTGTAACTCATGCCTGAAGGAAGCTTATCTAAAGTGCATATTTTCTCTGTAAGGCACATCACAGCCCTTTTGTGCTTAGGAACAAGCGACAGCACTTCAGCCCTGTACTTGGGGGCCATTTGGAACAGTGAAATCACCAACAAATAGCACAAAGCATGTGAAAAGCATAGCACTAAGAAGACCACAAAAAGGACATTTGTTTATGGTATGAGAGCTGGAACAAGAAGAGGGTATTGCCTTGTTTGAGCTCAGCTGATGTACACATTGGGCAACTCACATTTTTCACAGCTTTATTCATATCCATGAATGATTGTGAAAATGCCACAAGTATTATTTTGGGGGATTATGAATAAATTTTGGCAAGTAGACACATTCACAAATATGGACTCCATGAATAATGATGATATATATGTACCATTATATAACCCTCCTCTCTTGACAGCTGGTTCTGCTTAATCTATGAAAGGATAAGAATTCATTTATTCTACTCTCACTTAGAGGGACAAAGGTGATACAATAGTTTTTAGAGAATTTCAAATCCACCAAACGTTGGTTAGCATTTATCTCCCATTAGACTCCACATCTGTTTTATTTATTTATTTTTTAACTAAGGTGTGAGTACCTAACACATAGCAGGATCTCAAAAGTATTTGTCTAATGACCATGGAGGTATTTGAGCTGGTGTCTCAAGACTTTTTTAGATCATTTTCCAAATCCATAAATTTCTATGAAATATTTATCAAATGGAATTATACTTCATAAGTCAATTGATTATGTCCCAGCTCTTAAAGACTTTAGCTTTGGTATACTTTTTCCCTTCAATATTTTATTATGAAAATTTTCAAATAGGTTAAAATGATTTTACAGGGAATATGCATATATCCATCATCTATATTCTATAAATAATATTTTGCTGTCCTTGCCTTGTCATACACCTATCCATCCTTTTACTAATTCATCAATTCTTTTTATTTTGGGAGTGCATTTCAAAGTAAATTGAAGACATCAGTACATTTGTCCCTCAATATTTTAGCATGTATAACATTAACTAGAGTTTTGTTTGGGGCATGACATTTTAATACATTTGAGTAACAATTTCTTTATCTGTGAAATTATAGGGTTGAGCTAAAAGATGTCAAATATCTCTGCAGGTGAAATTTCTGTGGTTTTGTGATTATTTCATGCTTGTTTTAGTTTGGATAGGCGAGGGTGTCGGATAAGAATAGCCTCAAAGTTTTTTGAACCTTGAACTGGGCAAGTTTTATTGGAATACAGTTGTCTTAGTCCATTTTGTGCTTCTATAACAGAATACCCAAGACTGGGTAATTTATAAAGAACAGAAATTTATTTTTCATAATTCTGGAAGCTAGGAAGTCCAAGATCAAGGGGTTGGCATCTGCTGAGGGCCTTCTTGCTGTGTCCTAACATGATGGAAGGCAGAAGGACAAGAGAAAACAAACCCACTCCTGCAAGCCCCTGTTATAGCGGCATTAATCCATTCATGAGGGTAAAGCCCTCATCACCTACGCACCTCCCAAAAGGCCCCACCTCCCAACACTGGGAACATTGGGAATTCAGTTTCCAACACAAATTTTGAGACCATAGCAGCAGTCACACCCATTGACTCATGTGGTGTCCAAGGCTGCCTTCACTCTACTGTGGTAGAATCGTGTAGCTCTGAGAGTTCATATGGTCTGTGAAGTCTAAAATGTTTACTATCTGAACCTTTACAGAAAGTGTTTGCTGATCCCTGCTATAGAGAAATAAAAATCATAATGCAGACTGGGAATAATCTGCAAATTAGAAGATGAATGATGAACCTAAAAAAAATTTGGCAGAGTTGGCAGAGGAGGAGAGGGCAACCTAAGTTCTTGAGAATTCAGATGTGAGTGCACCTCTGAATAAGATTCCTCTCTCTAGGTGTGTTTATTCCTAATTTTTTTTAATTAAAAAAAAGAAAACAGTGATTTAAGGTATATCATAAGCTTATTCTAAAGTATGCTGTAACAAATGGACCCCAAATCTCTGTTACTTTCAACAGAAAATCTAGTTGTCTTTCATAGGCCACCTTCAGTTCTGTTGCATGTTGTCTTCTCTTTGGACTTAACAGAGCCTCCTCCACGTGGGCCATCGCCAGGCTTGTGACAGTGGAGAGAGAGAGGCCAAGGCGTCAACTGACTCTTAAAGCATCTGCTTAGAAATGACACATATCATTTTGCCTACATTTCTTTGGCTAAAGCAAATCATATAGGAAAACCTCGGTTCAACAGGATGGGGATGTTTAAATACTACCACAGGGAGAGGAAGCAGATAAATGTGAACAATAGTGAACTCTTCCTCAAAGAGGTAACAAAGTCAGGCGATTCTGTTGTTGTTTAAAAAAGAGTGGTTTTAGCATGTTTAGAGGCAGAAGGAAGAAACCCATGCAGACAGAAGAGAAGGAAATGCTTTCTGAATGATAAATATCCCCTGCTATTACTCCTGGTAGAGACAGATTTTCAACTGGGTACTGGGAGGTTTGGAATCTGTGAGTTAGACCTGGGAGTCTGTACTAAAGTTAATGATGTAGCTCAGAGAATTAAGCTGGGGAGGAATTGTTAAAATTCAGATTCTGATCAGTAGGTCAGGGAAGAGGCCTGAAATCCTGCATTTCTAACAAGCTCCCAGAAGATGCTGATATTGCCACTCTGGAACATACTTTGAGTAGCAAGCATCTATATCTCTATCACACAGATAGTCTAAAACAAAATGGGGAAATAAATATTCATTTGCAAACCATCTGTGTCAAACAGGTCAAATAATGAATAATACAAAGGAAATGAGGATGCCTGTTCTGAAATGTACATTTTAAGCCAGTGTTCAGAGAACCTCCAAGGCAGAGAAGAATTAGGCTGAGAGAGCAGGATGGCTTTTTGAATGACAAAGGACAGATCAGATGGAGTCACACTGGTGGTAGGAGAATGAGTAGGTAAGTGAAGAGGTTATGGCCAGAGAAGGCATCAAGGTAAAGATTTTCAGCTGGAGCACTTCCATCCAGTGACTTTGGCCACCATTCTGCCAACAGCCTGTTTGCAATGGAATACAAGCCAGAGGAAACATCAATACTCTTCAGTCACAGGTGGGACTCCAGAAACTGGCAATAAGTGATTTTTAAGCATTCAAACATGAAAACCAGTTGTCAGAATTTACATCTTTTGATGGTAGCAAATGATTCAGTACAGTTAATAAAAACCATTCAGCATTTTCATTGCTATGAAGTGTGTTTCATTTGAGTTTTCATTGTCATAAATATCTTGCTGGTTAAATCCTGAATCAAAACTACAACTGTGGGGCTGACATTTGAAAAGAAAATTTTGAGATGAAATTGTTCTCTGGAATTTCAGTATAGTTTCTTCAAAGGAAAATCTGTAGTCATTAGAAACAGTTGAATTTGTTTGTTTATTCCTCTTTTTAATGACGTTAGTGGAAGTACTTTGGCCATTGTTAGTAAAATGAAGCCCATGCTTATATTTCAGATGTGTCTTGATTTCTGTCTGGATAACTCTTGCATTAAGTTTTGTGTCACACACATCTGGCATTGAATTCAGATTTTGCCACCTACTTGCTGGGATTCCATGGGCAAATTTTTAGCCTTTCTGAACTCTATTTTTTCATTTGTAAACTATGGATGATATCTCATTTTGTTAATGACAGGTTAACAGTAATATATTTAAAGGACATTATACAGAGCAGGCCCTCAATAAATATTGGGTGTATTTTTATATTTGTGGTACAAATTTGAAAGTATTCTTTCACACATTTCATCATTAAGAGTGAACCATGTATGACTATAATCAAAAAGACAGTAACAAATGTTGGAGAGGATGTGGAGAAAGTGGAACCCTCATACATTGCTGGTAGGATTGTAATTTGGGTGCAGCCACTTTGGAAAATAGTTTGGCATCTCATAAAATGTTAAACATAGATTTATCACATGATCCAGGATTTCAAGGGATCTACCCAAAAGAAATGAAAATATGTCTATACAAAGCCTTGTACATAAATGTTTATAGCAGCTTTATTCATAATAGCCAAACAAAATAAATGTCCATCAACTGGTGAATAGGTAAACAGATTGTAATATATCCATACAATGACTGCTGTTTGGCAATAAAAAGGAATGAAGTACTGATATGTGCTACCACATGGATGAACCTCAAAAACGTTATGCTAAGTGAGAGTAGTCATATACAAAGATAACACACTATATGGTTCCATTTTATGAAATTCTCAAAAAAGGCAAATCTATAGAGGTAGGAAGCAGATTAGTGTCTGACTGGGGCTGGTGGTAGGTAACTGCAGATGGCCTCAAGTTTTCTTTTTGGGATGATGGAAATGTTCTAAAATTAGATAGTGACGGCTACACAACTCTAAGTTTACTAAGAATCATTGGATTGTAACTTAAACAGGTGTAGTCTATGATATGTAAATTACACTTCAATGCTATTTTTCAAAGAATGAATATGTTCATTTTTAGAGATTTTTATTATTTCTGTGTAGATCCTCACTGTTGTAAGGTAAAGACAATTAGTGAAATACTTCTTCAAGCTTTCTGAAAGTGTTGAGTTTCTGAGCTATCACAGATGCTTCAGCCTTTTTCAATTCAGTAGAGAAGGCTTTGGTTTTCAGGACAGCGAGCTTTACCCTGAAAGTAATAGCCTGCAGGCTCTGGCAGGGGATACTAACATCTGAAAACAATAGAAAGTACAATCAGTAAATGCAAATCAATAACACTGGCTGATGATTCCACATGAGTAAAAAGATTTGTAAGATGGAATGTCTTCACTTTAGCCATTAAACTTCTCATTCACCAGTTCTTCATTAAATGCCTGTCTTAAACAGGGCCATTGAATCTAAGATATCAGACATGTTTGAATTATGGAGATCAACTGCTTCATTGTTGGCCTTGGGCACAGGATAAAAGGAACTGAATTTAATATTCCCCCAGAAAATGATGTAAGGAGAGGTAATTGGCAGCACCTGGAAGATACCATCTTAAAGAGGACAGCTGCCAGAGATGTGGTTATGGAAGCACAAGTACATTCAAGACACGCCAATTCCCAATTGTGTTAAAATTCTAGGGGCCCTACTCAAGTACCAGATTGAAGAACTAAGTGTGAGAGAGAGAGAGTGTGTGTTAATTTTCTGGCCTTTTTGAAAATTGGAATTGCATGACAGGTGGTCGTAAGACCGTGTAGTTTCATCATAAATAGAAAATGCAGGGACTTGCATTTGACGGTTTGTTTCTTTTACACAGATCTCACCCCGGGGGTGTAATCTGAGCATCCCTGGGCAGACGGTTAGGCCTGTTGGGGCAAACACGTGAACTCTCGCCAGACTTCTTTGGTTGTTAGTAAATGAGCTGAAGGGTCAGTAGGAACAGAAGGGGGGTCTCAAATTGCTGCCAAAACAATAAACAAAAACAACTCTTGTTTCTTAATGTGTAATACAAGGATCCTCGGTGTGGAATAGCTGTGTGTGTGGTGGGGGAGTGCTGTTATTAAGAAATTAGAAACTCAAGTGACTATACTGTGTCATCCTTCATTGCTGAAGAAAGAGAAGTAAGTAAAGAGACCATGATTCCTGCTTCAGGGAGCTTTCCTTCTGTTATTGTTCCCCAAGTTTCAGCCCTGGACCAATAGCATCTCCTTCACCTGGCTACTTAGTAGGAATGTAAATTTTCAGGCACTACATTGGACCTACCTAACAAAACAGAAACTCTGGAGGTGCGAGCTGACAATATCGATTTTAATAAGGCCTCCAGGCATTGATGCTTACTAATGTGTTTGAGAAGCATTCTTCTAGGACAGGGTCTCTCAACCTCAGCACTACTGGCATGTTGAGCTGGAGAATTCTTTGTTATGGGGGGTGGTGCTGTCCTGTGCATTGTAGGATGTTTAGTAGCATTCCTGGCCTCTATTCTCAAGATGCCAGGTGGCTCCCCGACTCCGGCTGTAACAATAAAAAAAGTCCCCAGATACTATGAAATGTTCCCTGGGGGCAAAATCGTCCCTGGATGAGAACTAGTGCCTTATGGCAGGGCTGTTCAAAATGGTCTGCTGATCAGCACCATCAGCATCACTTCAATCAAGTCTCTGGGGCTGGGAATGAGTAAGCTGTGCTTTAAAACGTCCTTCTGGTGATGCTGATGCTGGTAAGGTTTGAGAATTACCATCTTAGTAGGGGAGACAGGCAAGAAACCATGAAATGTGTATACATATAAAAGTAAATCACTCAGAGTGATTAGTGTGCTTGCTACACATAAAATTTGTAAGATGGAGTGTCTTCACTTTATCCACTAAACTTTATCTTTCAGAGGATTGAGAAGGCAGGGAAGGAAGGCAGGGTGTCCTATTGGAGGGTTGGCATTTTAAATACTGTGGTCGTGGAAGGTCCCACTGAGAAAGTGACGCTTGATCAGAGACTGAAGGAAGTGAAGCAGTAAGTTAAGAGATAATGGGGAAAAATGCTTCAGGCATAGAGAAGAGAAAAGCAAAGGTCCTGGGACAGGTGTCTGTCTGTTGAATAACTTACTTACATAGTGAGTAAGCCAAAGTAGGAGGTAGGTGTGGCAGAAAAGTAGAAAAGAGGTGAGAGAAAAAATGAATGAATGAACGAACTCACTTCCTTTGTGGACCTGACATCATACTGGCTGTGTGTCTTTGAGTGTACTCTGTGATCTATTTGGACCTCAGACTTTTCTTCTACAAAGTGAGATTAATACCTGTTCCCTATAGGTCTGCTTTGAGAAATAACATGCTCAAATGATGATAAAGTTTTGAGGAGTAGTGCATATTCACATTTCTATACTTTCAGTACTTAGCACATTATATTGCTTACAGTACACAAATATTACATGCATTGTTAAAAAAAATTAAGACCTACTGCATCAGAATTTCTGATTCAATCTTCCAGGTGGAGACTGGAGCACTTACAACAAGTTTCTCCAGGTGATTCTTGGATATATATAGTATTTTGAGAATCTTCATTCTTCTCGTATACATGTACAATGGTTCCATCTTAATTATTTAAAATGCCCCTTACAGGGGACTTTTTCAGGTAAGGACAGGCCAGGTTTTAGACCCACCATGGAACTCTCAGGGGATTATGGTAAAGGGCTTTTAACTTCATGGTGAGACTTCCTGGTTTGAATATTAAGGTGATTCTCCAAAGATTACTAACTCCTTTTTGATTTGCTAAAGCCAATCAGCAGTATTAAGGAATAGAAATGCTTCCTGATCTACTATGTGATAAAAGTAACTCTGAGGTAGGTGTGGTATTATGTCCCCCAGAATGACTTTGAGGTTGGCTGAAGCCATCCAAGACAAAAGATTCCTTGTAATGCATCTAATTATCTCTGAATTTTCTTCTGCTCTACACTCAACTCCCCTCTCCTGATTAGCTGACCTTTTATGTCACTATTCTTTGGTAACCTAATATGATTACCTTGAACTGCTCTAGCTTCTACCCTCCTAAAGGCTCCATGTTCAGGGCCATTTTCAGTCCTTAAAAATAAACCATTCTTCAGCATGTTATTCTTGTCATCTCGCTTACCCTTATTTGCTTAGGGAGCCTCAAAGATGAAATCTTATCAAGTCTTGAGGCTGCAACAGTTTGAACTGCTAGGTTTTTCTGTCTTAATTTCCCCTCTGTGAGTTCAGGAGGTCAGACATAGTCTGAGGTGACACTTAAGGAGTCTGTATGTTGAGAAGGCAATTGGATTAAGTTGGTTTGAATCCCTCTCCTCTTTTCACATTGAAAAGATGGGGGTGAGGGTGCGGGGTGGAGCAGTGTCAAGATGAGTTTTAAATTGGTTTATGTGGTAGAGAAAACACACCAAAGCTGAAGAGAAAATGCCTTCTCATATTAGTTGTAAACTACACCTGATAGTTCATGCTGAGGTCCAACACTGAACCCAAACACAACCAGTTTTTGTTCATTTAATTCACTTATAAATTAATTACACCGATCAGTACGATTCATACCAAAGCACTTTAAGGAATTTAAAAATATCAAGGATATTGCCATTTATCTTATAACTGAACTATCATTACTTCTAAAATTTCTCGTTGCAGGTCCATGTAACATTTAGATTTCACACCCTCCATTTCTCAGATTGGAAAACTGAGGCTTAAAGGTATTGAGGTCTATTCCAAAGTTTTTAAGAACTTTTATCTTCCAAGATGAGGCGCAACACACTAAATAAGCTTTTTTCCAACTACTTGTTCACCAAGAATCATTTTGAATTGAACATGTTTCTAGGGTTGTCAGAAAAAATTCAGGATTCCCACTTAAATTTGAATTTCTGATAAATACTTTCTCATAATTATGTCTCAAATATAAGTATGTTCCAAAAATTGCATGGAATATATACAAAATGTGTATATTCAACACATTATACAAACAACAAAATGTATTTGTTTTTTACCTAAAACTCAAATTTTACTTGGCATCCTGTATTTTTCCTTATTAATTCTGGCAACCCCAGTTACTCCTCTTTGAATGAATCCTATTAAGACTTCAGGAGTATTCAGCTATAATCATTAATCCTCAATCTAAGAGCATCTCTGAGACAAATTATTTTGCTTCCCTATCAGAAGAAAATTAAGAAAACTGAATTATATTCTCAGAAAAAAAAGGACAGTTTAGAAGCTAACATTTTAAGAAAAAGCTAGGATTAGAAGCCATTGTCATATTTCCCTAAGACGGCTGAGGCAATAATTAGAGATATTTCTCAGTAGACCCTAGATCTTATTTTATTATGTAAAAAAATGATGAAACCAAGAAGATTACAACATGTTTCCTTCTTTTAAATCTTTATGGGCCTGGATTATGGCAGAACTTCTATCCAATCTACTGTTAATTTACTAATGGGTCAAAGGTCTATCCTAATGAGATATGCTCTACAATTAACATTTGCCACCTGTATGAATTATTTTACATACTAAAGTACCTCAGCTCACAGCTGAGTTAGTTTGCAGCCCAGCACAAAGATGGCTACACCCCATCACGTGATCTCCTCCCTCTTAATGGTTACAGTTCAGTGGAGATGTTGCAGTTTGGCTTAAGGTTTAGCAAAGGAGCCTGGTGGTTTCCCTGAGTTTTGAGAAGGGTGATCATGTTACATTATGGAAAGGACGTATGGTGAAGAAACAGGCAAAGACTTTGAATAATCAAGTCTATTTTTAATTTTTTTTCTGCCCTGTGATGTCTAAGACTGCTAAATGAAGATAATTGCTATTGCAGGATCCTAAATATCACCGTCAAAGACAGTCACCGACCCTGCTCATCTGGAGAATTGTTCTCAGGATCTACAGACAGGAGGTATGTTCGGATTTAGTCCTTTTAGACTTCCTACTACTTTTATTACAAGCTCTTTTCAGCAGTTCCCTTTGTAATCAGCCCTATGTGGGTTTTGGAATATTTATTCCAGTTAATCAGTTTGATCCAAGGCAACAGTTTCTTGCTAGGAGGATCTCAGAGAAGAAAGTTGACATCCTGCTATATGTTGAAATGTCTCTTGAAACAAGGTGGTCCTGGAGGGTTGAGCGTTTTGCTTCTGTTTAAGGTGGGGGAGAAAGTTGTGACTGAGAGTGAGGATGGATCTGAGGAGTGGAATTTTGTCTTAGAGCTATGCGATGAAATGTGAACCGAGTTTTTTATTACAACTCTCGTGTATTTGTAATAAATAGTTAAACATGAGAATGACTTCAAGCACTGTGTTATTGTGCTCACCTGAAAGTCAAACAAAACGTTCTAAAGCAGTTCTTTCACCTCAGAGGATTTTGGTCTCAAACCGCTCTATTTTGGCAATTGCAAGTGTGGTAAACTTTTTGGTTTAGTGTGTTCCACAAAATCCTGAACTAAACTGATAGACTCAGTATACTTTGCTTAGTTGTTAAGGTTTTCCAGGGTGGAAAATGCAAAGATACTAAAATCTTAAACGTAAGCTTTATATATTTTGCTGGGGGACGCAAATTTTAGATCATGTGTCTGCAAACTTTTTCTGTAAAGGACCAGATAGTAAATATTTCAGGCTTTTTGTGGGCCAAATGTTCTCTGTCACAGTTACTCAAATCTGCCTTTGTACCAGTGAAGCAGCCCTAGATATAAAGGAGTGAATGTGTCATGTTCCAATAAAACTTTATTTTTGGACACTGAAATTTGAATTGTATATTCTCATGAGTCTTAAAATATTTTCCTTTTCTTTTCTTTTTTTTTCCTCCAGCTCAAAGGTTGGGAACAAAAACAAAAACCGGGTGGAGGAGTAGATTTGGCCTGCAGGTTCTAGTTTGTTGACCCTAGCTTTAGATTAATAAAGCAAGTCACGTTCTGTGAATCTCACTTAGTTTGTACTGCTTGGCACTGTGGAGATCTTGTACCATGCTCATGTTATACTAACGGTTTCCCAAAAAGAACTGGACCCAAGTCAGGGCAGTTAGTGCCTTCCAGGGTCAGACATCTTACCTTCAGCTGTGTGTTGTGGGAGTAGGGAGGAATGCCAAATACGGAAGACACCTGAGGCATCTTGGGTATTGCTTCTACAGGAAAAAACCTTTTGCGTTCAGGCCTTCTACCCTCTCTCAGCTGCCTTTTAGCTCTTGACAAAGTTAGCGGGACACGAGGGAATTGTTAGCTTGGCTGCTGCTTTTCAACAGGTCATTTGGCAGAAGGTCTCTTTACATTGTTTTTATTGCTTTTCTATGGATGAAAAGGCTTCATTTCAAACACTTGGCAAGGATTGTTAGCCTGTGCGTCAATGTAGGCAAACCCAAGTATAGGAAACTAATGGACCATATAGGACCCCCTCCCTTTTGTGCCTTATACACACCTAAACAAATAAACAAGTTGGGGCGTGATTAAAAATATTCTTTACAGAAAAAGTCATTGCAAGAAATCCTTAAATAACTTTTAAAAATCATTGCAAGCCTTCTCTAAATGGTATGCTCCCTAAGTATATTGAAATTAAGATTATGTTTAAAAATTAAGGCATAATTAATTTGTATCAGCTGATAATGTGCTGTGCAATCTTAAATAAATTACTTTAACTCTCTGTACCTGAGTTACTTTATAAAAGGAGGAACTTGAGCTATATGAACTCAAAGGGCTTCTTGTATACTCATGACTTAGAAAGGTAAAATAGTAGGCGTAGTGAGGTAGATAAGCCTTTAGAAATCGCCAAATGGAAGAGCATGAATTTAACATAATGTGGATTAAACTGTGTTCGCTCCAAATTCGTATGTTGAAGTCCCAATCCCCAGTACCTTTCAGAATGTGACCCTACTTGGAAGCAGGACCTTTAAATAGATAATTAAGGTTAAATGAGGTCATGAGTGGACCCTAATCTGTGTGACAGTATTGGAGATAGGACCGTCAGAGGTGATTGAGTTAAAATGAGGCCAATGGAGTAGAGCCCTAATGCAGAATGATTGTGTCCCTAGAAGAAGGGAGAGAGACACCAGGGATGTGTGAGCACACACACACAAAATGGCCATGTGAGAAGGCCCTCTACAAGCTGAGGAAAAGGGGCTTCAGGAGAAATCAAACCTGTCAACACCTCATCCTGGATTTCTAGCCTCCAGAACTATGAGAAATTTCTGTTGTTTAAGCCACCCAATCTGTGTATCTTACTTAGCAGCCCTAGCAAACTAATATGTATGCTATTAGAAGGAGTAATGTAGGGAGGACTGTCCCTGAACTGGCTTCATGGAGCAGAGGTAGTAGTACGAGCATTGCTCACTCCCTGTTCCACCCAGTCATGGGCAGAAGAGTTCCGTGGGGTTGGATTTCAAAGCAGAGGAGACTGGATTGTATGGACCTCACTGCCATCATTTGGAGAAAATGCTCAGAGTTCAGGGTATCAATGAAAGATAAAGTCATCTGTTACGAGTGTATTTTTCACATGTTCTTAGCAAGAACTCAGAGTTCCACTATATAGTCATGGGCCACATCATGACATTTTGGTCAATGATGGACTAAATGTAAGCTGGTGGTCCTACAAGATAGCATTGTATATTTACTGTATCTTTTCTATGTTCAGATATGTATAGATACACAAATGTTTACCTTTGTGTTACAACTGACTACAATATAAGTACAGTAACATGCTGTACAGGTCTGTAGCCTAGGAGCAATAGGCTAGACCATACAGCTCAGGTGTGTGGCAGGTTATACCATCTAGGTTTGTGTAAGCATTGTACTCACACGATGATGAAATCGTCTAATGATGTATTTCTCAGAACATATCCCCATTGCTAAGTGATGCATGACTGTACCTTATATTTGGCAAATACAGTTGGCTTTCTAAGGGTTTCACATCCATGGATTCAACCAACCGTGGATGGAAATATTTAGAAAATCATCTACACTGAACGTGTATAGATTTTTTTCTTGTTATTCCCTAAACAATACAGTATGATTGTTTATGTAGCATTTACATTGTATTAGGTATTATAAGTGATATTATAAGAGATAATTTAAAGTATATAGGAAAATGTGTGTAGGTTATGTGTAAATACTAAGTCATTTTATATAGGGACTTGAGCATCTGCAGACTTTGGTATCTGCAAGGAGTCAAAACCAATCCCCCATGGATACCAAAGATGTGTTTACCTCATATCCTTCATGATAAAGAGAAGAAGTTTGCAAATGTTTTAGCATAAGGACCCTCTTACACTCTTAAATCGTCAGAGACCTCAAAGATCTTTTATGTATATGGGTTATAGCTATTGATATTTACCGTATTGGACATTGAAATAGAAATAAATGCACGTACTGCTTTATTTAAAATAAACTTACTCTGTGTTAACATAACATTTTTAATGTAAAATAATTTACCCAAAGCAAAAAAAGTTAGAAGCATGGCATTTTTCCCCCAATTTTGGAAGTCTCTTTAGCAACTGGCTTAATAGAAGATAGCTGGGTTTGCATATTTGCTGCATTCAAACTGTTGTGATGTCACACATCACATGTAGCCTCTGGAAAACTGTACTGTACACTTATGAGAGGATGAGAATGAAAAAGGCAAGTGACATCTTGATTATTGTCAAAGTAGCTTTGATGGATGCCCTGAAGGGGCCAACAGGACTCACTGGACCACAGTTTGAGAATCTCTGACATGGCAGTAAACCACGGACATGGTATTTACGACTCCTTTGCTGTAACTTGATCAGCTGTTCCGTTTACCATACACAAACTTCCCACTGTGATTGCATTTTTGAAGTTGTGGTTTAAAGATGGTTGTCAAATGACCACCTATAAAAGACGTAAGCTAACATTCCAACAGTAGCAGCAGTACCTGCGTGTGAGATGCTTGGCTCTTCACAACTCACAAGATACGGCTGAAAACAAGAAAAATGAAGGTAATGTGCTGCTGGTCTGAGCTGCCCTTAAGGGCTGAGTTTTGTTTTTTCACTCTGGCTATGGATTTGAGTTTATAGAATTCAATCTGACTCATCAGTCAGCAAGTGTTTGAGTGCTATCTTAGGCTGTAGTTACTAGAACTATGGTTGTATGGATTTTCATCTCTCAAGTGAAGAAATGAATGTCCAAAGCAGTTAGGAGAATTGTCCGAGATTACCCAGTGAGGAAAATGCACATACAGTAGTCTTCCCCCCACCATCCATGGTTTCTTTTTCTGTGACTTCAGTTACCTTTGGTTAACTGTGATCTGAAAATATTAAATGGAAAATCCCAGAAATAACAAGTCTTAAATCGCCCACCATTCTGCACAGCATGACAAAATCTCTCGCTGTCCCACCTGGGATGTGAATCATCCCTTTGTCCAGCATATCCATGCTGTATACACTACCTGCCTGTTAGTCACTTAGCCATTTTGATGACCAGATTTTAAAAATTATATACATTTTATATATAAATAAGATTCAGTACTATCTACAGTTTCAGGCATCTACCAGGGGTCTCAGAATGTATCCTCTGAGTATAAGGGGCAACTACTGTACTGAACTTGAAGTAGAAATAAGATTTTCTTTTTACATTGTGCTATACCTGTGGTACCTACCCTCAGACAGCTTAGGTCTCAAACTGAATGTTGTTATGAACTGAATTGTAGAGTGTAAATTCCAAGGCTGGCCATTCAATTTCATAGAGACTTGTGAAGACTGGAGTCATCTGAGAAAAATACTTCAGTGGGAACTGAGGCAAACTTGGAAGGGTGGGGAGGGATTGAATGGAAACAAGAGTAATCAAAGAGGAAGGAGGCACCTGGGGAGAGGTACAGAGGCAGGGGCAGCCAGAAAGGAGAACAGCCCCGTGAACATGAAGAGTGTAAGTTGAATAGGAAAGAAGCAGATTAATGGGATGCTGGTAGCCATATCCTCTCCAAGTCAGGGGTGTCAATTTGTGAGATGCCTCATCTAGCTGGGGCTGCAGATAAATGACTTGTGAACAGGGAGCCGTGCTAACAGAGCTTTACAAGAATTCCACCCAAGATTTTGGCCATTTAACTTCATGGATGAACCAACCAAGCTAACCAGCCACAGATGTTTTGTTTATAACCAGAGGAATTCACGTGAGCTTGGTGATGACAATTCCCTGTCTATAAAATGCTGATAGTTAAACAGTGATACTGTACAAAGCACTTGGAGTCTCTATCTTGAGAGGCAGTTCTTAAGTGTAATGGCTTAATGGTCATTTAGCATGATGGGCCTTCAGAGTATAATATCATTTGCCTGCCAGTTAAAATGAACACTTCTCCGTGGGAAGTCAAAGATCGTGTCAGCGTAACCTGGGGTAGGTGAAGGAGAGCATCAAGCGATGAATGCCAAAATAGAGAACAGGGACTAAAACTTCTCGTGTGCCTAGCCTGTTCATAAATCCAGTATAATTGGAGAACACCACTAATTTGCATTAACTGTAGAAAGATAGACTCTGAAGTGGTGACAAGTTTGATTTATTTTTTGAAGAAATGCTGTTTTATCTTCACTTTTCTCCTGTCCCCAGCCTAACATTTTAAATCTTTCTTGATAACCTTACCTCCTACTTTGCTGATAACATTGATGTTACAAAAATAAGCTTAACTTCTTGCCCACCCTGACACTTCTGCATCCATGTCTGCGTTCCCTGTGCTCATATGTGGGTGGAGGGGGATGCTTCTTCCTGTCTAAGGCCAGTCCTTTCCCAGAGGCTTTTGGTGCCACCCTATCCCAATTCCTGTGGGACCTCAATCCCTCAAGTTACCGCCGCCCCGCCTCGTTATCTTCCATCTGTCTCTGCCCGTGAATTTGAGTTTTCTTTTGCCCTAACCTTCTCCTCTGTTCTTTTGTTGCCCTCGCTTTGATTGGCTGGCGATGTCCTGATCACAGGCAGAATGGCCACTCGACGCTTACACTGCTGCAGGGGCTGGAACTCTTCATATCCCCGTTGCCACCTCTTCTGACATCAGGCATGCTCTCCATCCTTCTTGGTGTTTGTCTCATCAGCCTGGTTCTTACATCTTGGTGTTTTGTCTTCCTTTGCTGTCCAGGGTTGGTGGTCCTCCGGATTCCCTCCCTGGCGGTCCTCCTTGCTCATGTTCTGTGTGTCTCACGAGCAATGTTGTTTGCATGCACCGTTTTAATAAGCATTTACCCTGTTTCCTAAATTGACACCTTTAACCCTGCTGTTTCCTTCCAGCTCCAGCACCAGATATTCAACTGAAAATTGGCCATTTCTACCCTAAACTCATCATCTCAAACCCAAACTTAATTTACCCTTCAACTTTCTTCCTTCTTTATTGCCAATCTCAGGTCCTGACATCAGCTTCCTAGAGCAGGGGTCCACAAACTATGGTCAGGGGGCCAAATCCAACCTGCATGTATTTTTGTAAGTGAAGATTGTTGGAAAACATCCATGCCCATTTTTGTGTTCTAAATAAAGATCAAACAGCCTGAAAAGCCTAAAATATTTACTATCTGATCCTTTACAGAAAACTTTTCCCAATCCCTGTCGAGGAACATAGAAATCATTTGGAGGGCTTGTGAAAACACAAATTTCAGGGTACCAATGCTTGATTCAGGGACCAGAGAATTTGCATATGTAACAAATTTCCAGTGCTGGTCAAGGAACCTAACTTTGAAAAGACACTAATAGCGAATTGTCATTCGCTTCTAGGACCTGAATAGGTATTAAATCTCTCTTCTCCATCAAATCTATTCTCTTCAGTGCTGCCAAACCAAAATCATTTTTCAGAAGTGCACATCTGCCTATACAGTTCTCAGGGTCTCCTTGTTACCTACAAATGTTTCATCAAGTTGAATAAGTTATGGATCCCAATAAAAGGATGGGGATGATAGTAATATAAGCATGAGCTATGTACTGAGTATAGATGGGGGATTCGTTCCAGGACCCCTGAGTATACCAAAATCTATGCATATTCAAGTCTTGCAGTCTGCTCTGCAGAACCTTCTGTATAGTGGTGTCACATCCCGAGACGACTACATTTTTTTATTCTGAGTTTGGTTGAAAAAATCTACATATAAGTAGACCTGCACAGTTCAAACCCATGATGTTCAAGGGTCAATTATATTTTTATTTTGTGCCAAGCACCTTACAACATTAACTCGTTGAATCCTCCCAACAACCCAGTGTGATAGGAACTTCTATTATCCCCATTTTCCAGGTGAGCAAACTGTGTTTCAATGACGATGTCACAGGGAGGTAGCGAAATCAGAATGTGAACTCGAGCAGTGTGTCTGCGTAGATCACACTGTAGTGAGTTTCTCATAGCACTCTGCCACCTCTCTGTCCCATGGTGATTTTGTTATAACTTAATATGTACAAATATAAACCTAGATACTTTCATATGCTAATATTTTCTGTACAATTATAAAACTGAGCCAAAGTAAATATAAACACAATTCTAATTAAAATTAAGTTAACATTAAATTGATATGACACATTGCTACTGCTTTACTGAATATTGGATTGTGTATTGCAGCATGAAGTGGTGTTTGCTACAGTGTGGTTCTTGTGACTTTGACCTAATTGTGCAGCCTGAGGCATTTTATATCTGTTATTACATTTCTTTTTCAAACTCCTGTGAAACTTTTATTTTCATAGCATAATATTTGGCCTGAATGTGCCACACAAATGTTAAATAATATTAAGTTGACCTCTTTCCCCCTCATTAAACTCTTTCTAGATAGTACAACTTGTCACCCACACAACCAAACGAAATACATTGGTCCTGAATGCCACAGGGATTCTGGATTTTAATGTGGTTAGCTATATGGACCCCAATCTGAGGAATGCTGGCCCCCAGGATGAAGTCTAACTCCTAGGCTGCTGCTCAAACCCCTTAATGCCTGGTCTTGCCCACCTCTCATTTCTTCTCCTACCGCACTCACACTTACACCTCACCAATCCTAACTGCTTGTAAGCCTAGGTACTCCCTTGATTGTCTCACTCTAGGCTTTGTCGTGTCCTGTTCTTTGAATGACTCACTTTTTTCATCTTCAGGTCCACCCCTTGAATCCACTCTACTCTCAACTCTGATTCATCCTTTAAAATCCTGTGTTAGCACAGAGGCTTCATAAACCACTAAACTGACGTGTGGGGGAAGCAAACCAATGACCCATTGCAAGGCAAAGCAAGGGCTTCTGGGCTGCCTCTTCTCACTCGCCAGGGTTCAAGATGTTCAGCATGTCGTGCAGCATGATTGAAGAAGCAGGCTTCGTGGGGAAAGGGAAAACTGGCAAAGCCAGAGTCATAAGAGTAGGGGAGATGTGAATCTCCCAACCTTTCTCACCCACCAAAATGCTTCTGGGTCACAGTAATCTCTGGGCCTCACAGCGTGTGGGCTTTTCTTCCAAATGCAGAATATTCTCCCCTTAGTCCTCTTTTCTTTCCAGGGAAAGTGTGAGGGAGCAATCTTCTCAATGGAGGAATAGTCGGATCTGCTTGGCACCAAGCAGACTGAATTTTGGAGTAGCAGCTATTCATAGAGTTGTCC
The DNA here is from genome assembly GCA_963575035.1 of Avahi laniger. NCBI lineage: Eukaryota > Metazoa > Chordata > Mammalia > Primates > Indriidae > Avahi > Avahi laniger. The sequence continues at coordinate 21,467 of CAUYSK010009283.1, forward strand.
TAGAAATCCGGCTTACCCAGAACCTGCATAAATCCCAGGGGAAGTTGCTTATCCTCCCCTGCAAGGGAGGGGGCCATTGGTCCCATGGAAATTGAACTTTGGGTGCAGGCCCCTCCTCTGGCAGAAGGGGGAGCTGGTTCAGTGTCCAGGCAACTCAGAATGAGAGCTCAGGGTCACTTTTGAATATACTTGCTCACGTCTCCACTCTGTGTTCAGGTCCTGCCAGATTTTTAGCAATCCATTAAATTGAAAAAAACAACTTTGGAAATTCTCTTAAGAGAACAACAAAAGGAAATGGGTAGAAGCTTGGGAAATTTCCACAGACTGCCATTGAGATCAAGTCAACTACTGGGCAGATTTCCAAGTCGAATGCTGAATGATTCCCCATTGAGATAAAAGTACTCACTATGAGATAACAAATGCCTATTGAAGTGATCAGAGTTGGGATGATTCATCTTTACCCAGGAAAAGGCAATTCTGTATTGCTGGATGGGTTGCAGAGAAAATGGGGCTTGATATCTGAGTTGTAAGAACTATCCATGAAATTACAATAATTTTGCTGGGACCATGTTAGCACTCACAATTCAATCTTTTTAATGCTGGTTCAATAAAACAGTATAAAACACATGTGTTACATGTGAGTAGTAGCCTCTTTTAAAATACATCCAGATGGTATTGTCTGGATATAGAAAATCTAGGTTTTAGAGATCAAAATAACTTAATACACAAGAAAAGACACTTCAGAAACACATCCATACAAATGATGCCAAATTTAGTGTTTAATCCACTTAAAAGATTGATAAGGCTTTAAAAAAGTTAATCATTGTCAGGATACTTCCTATATTAACTCTATTGTGGCTGCTTTCCATTTGTTTCTGTGAAGCAAGAATTCAACACTTTTCATATTATATCTTCCTTTTGTCCAAGGAACAGAATAATTCTTAATAAAGTATAATCCCTCATTCACTTATGTAGGATGTCGTTTTGAATGTCTTAAACTAAGTATACAATTAAAATCATTAACTACAACTAAAATTTGCATGTGTAAGATTTTTCATAATGTGTCTTCAGTTGGTTTATAAATCTGGTCAACTTGGGCATTTGTGTGCAATATTTTGATATACTGGAAAAAGATTTTAAAGGAAGCATAATCAGCACATTTTTAGAGTTTAGAATTTATGGTTGTCACATAAATACAAAATTTATTTAAACCAAATCAAATTATGTTTCCTGGTCCTTAGAAAATTGAGTATAACACTATTTTCTTCTGACTAAAGAATTATAACAAGCTTGATGTTGAAAATATGGAAAACAGAAGGAAAGTCTAAGGAAGAAAATGGCTCCCCTCACTAAACTTTCTAGCTTTTTAAAATGTATATACACATGAATTAATCCCTCCCCCAAATTAGAATCATATTGTAAATTGATAGTTCTGTAAGCAATAACATGTTTGTCATCAAATCTTCTTTGAAACTGATTTTCAAATGTCTATTTCATTATACAGATGTATTATAGCATATTTAACCATTCCCTTTTGTTAGACTTTAAAATTTAATTTTTACATTTTATAAATAAACAGTGAACATAATTGTACTTGTGTCCATCCTAACTCTGTTCCAAACAGAGCCTTAGCACTCACCTGAATTTTGTGTTAATGATTCCCTTGTTCATGTTCTGTTATTTGTGTGTAAGCTGAGACAATATATTGTGTTAGTGTTCCAGTCTTATGTTTATCAACCTTTTGTATTGCCAAACTTCTTTATTTTTCCATACTTGGTTGGTGTGGAAAATCTCATTTTTGTTTAGTTGTCATTTATCTAATGTACTAATGAGGCTGTGAGTCATTTCATGTTCAGTGAACATTTGTGCTTCATTTTCTATGAAACACCTGTGATTCTATTGATTTCTAGAAGTTTTTTGTATATCCTAGAGACTAATTCCTTGTTAATTATACATATTACAGATATCTTCTCCCAGTTGGAAGCATGTCGTCTTCCTATCTTTATGGTGTCTTTTGATGAACACAGCTTATTAATTTTAACGCACTCTAATTATTCTTTTATGATCTACTTCTTGATAACACCTTCAAGTTTTGAAGAAAACATCTTCAAGTTTTGACTTTCACATCATTCATTTGGAATTGATTTCTGTAGCTGATGTGAGGTAGGAATTCTATTGTTCCCACAGTAGGGAAACCAATTATTCCAACACTATTCTACAGTCCAAACTTATCTTTAATAAATAATGTTTATCAGATAAATCAATCAAATTTCTGTATATGTCTTTCTAGGCTCTTAGTTCTGTCTCATTATTTGTAAGTTTATATCATTACTGCTTTGTTTAATTACTGTTCCTTTATACGAAGTCTTGATTTTTGGTAGATTAAGCTTCTTATCCTACATTACTTTAGAAGTGTTCTGGATTTCGTTTTTATAATTTTCAGTATCAGCTTGCCAAGTTCCATGAAAAACTCCGTAGGGATTTTGATTGGAATAGTTTTGCCTGTATAGATTAATCTAGGCAAACATAATGCCTTTATAATATTGAATTTACTAACTTATGGATATGGTATTTGACTTTTTTGTGTGTTTCAACTTATTCATCTACATGGAAATTATACAACTTTTGGTTTATTCCAATGCAGTACATTATTTTGGTGATATTATAAATGATAGCTTTTTTGAAAATGTTTTTTGCTTGTTCATAGTACATAAATAGAATTGACATTTATATTCAGAAAACTTTAGAAACTCATAGTAATGAGTTTCTAACTCATTATGAGAAACTCGTAGTAATGTTAATAGTTTGTTATTGGCTCCCTTGGGATTATAGCTGTGATTCTTTTTTTTTTTTTTTTTTTTTTTTTTTTAGACAGAGTCTCACTGTGTTGCCCGGCTAGAGTGCCGTGGCATCATCTTAGCTCACAGCAACCTTAAACTCCTGAGCTAAAGTGATCCTCCTGCCTCAGCCTCCCGAGTAGCTGGGACTACAGGCATGTGCCACCATGCCCAGCTAGTTTTTTCTATATATTTTTAGTTGTCCAATTAATTTCTTTCCATTTTTAGTAGAGACAGGATCTCGTTCTTGCTCAGGCTGATTTCGAACTCCTGAGCTCAAACAATCCGCCCGCCTCGGTCTCCCAGAGTGCATGTATGCTTTTGTGAAAAGACATCACATCTATTTAACCCTACGGGCACTATCATCCTCATTTTACAGATGGGGCAGTGGAGGCCCTGGAAAACAACATGACCCCTCTGACCACGTCCATCCC
>CAUYSK010009285.1:0-20545 GCA_963575035.1 Avahi laniger
TTTTGAGGGTTTTTATCATGAAGGGATGCTGGATTTTATTGAATGTTTTTTCTATATCTATTGAGATGATCACATGATTTTTGTTTTTAATTCTGTTTATGTGGTGAATCTTGCATATGTTTTACCACTCTTGCATCCCTGAGATAAAACCAACTTGATTGTGGTGAATTATTATTTTTTTAATGTGCTATTGGATTTGGTTTGCTAGTATTTTTTTTTTTGAGGATTTTTGTATCTGTGTTCATCAAGGATATTGGTCTGCAGTTTTCTTTCTTTGTTTTGTCCTTTTCTGGCTTTGGTATCAGGGTTATGCTGGTTACATAGAATGAGTTATGGAGGATTCCCTCTTTCTAGATCTCTTAGAACAGTTTCAGTAGAATTGATACCAGTTCTTCTTCATATGTCTGGTAGAATTCAGCTGTGAATCTGTTTGGTCCTGAGCTTTTCATCATTAAGAGATTTTTTTTAATCATTTAATTTTGCTACTCATTATTTGTCTATTGAAGAGTTTTATTTCCTCCTGGTTCAGTCTTGGGAGACTATATGCTTTCAGGATTCATCCATTTCCTCTACGTTTTCTAGTTCATGACTGTATAATTGCTTATAATAGTCTCAGATGATCTTTTGTATTTCTGTGGTATCAGTTGTAATGTCTCCTTTTTCATTTCTGATTGTGTTTATTTGGATATTCTCTTTTCTTGGCTAGTCTAGTTATTAGTTTGTCAGTTTTGTTTATCTTTTCTAAGAACCAACTTTCTATTCCATTGATCTATTGTATTATTTTTTTTTAGTCTCTATTTCATTTAGTTCTGCTCTGATCATTCATTTCTTCTGCTAACTTTTGGTTTGACTTGTTCTTGCTTTTCTAGTTCCTTGAGGTGCAATGCTAGGTTGATAATTTGTGATCTTTCTACTTTTCTTTTCCTTTTTTTTTTTTTTTTTGATGTTGTCCCAGGTTTATTGAAATATTACGGCATAGAAGAAAGATTCAAATGACCCCACATGGTGTTTTGAAATTCATCTGAACTGTAAGCCAAGTGGTCTGCAGCTTGGATAGACTGCCAAAATCTAAAAGCTTCAGCATTTCCTTAGTGTCGGAATCTACTTCAATGATTTCCTGATCCAGGGCTGAGACCTCAGGGACATAGTTATCTCTCATTTCTCTCTCCTCTTCCTCCTCCTGCAGCTTGATGGAGATACCTCTCACCAGGCCTCTCTGAATCAGCTTCATCAGATGCATGACATAGCCTGCTTATCTTGTTGTGGAACTTCTTGCTGGAAATAATGGCAATCTCTTCGCAAATGTGCTTGTTTATGCAGAAATCATTGCCCAGGACTGTGTAGTGCTTCTCGATGATGATCCAGGGCTCCTTCTTGATAGTTTTGGTGCAAATGTGGTCCACGGAGGTGGGTCCTTGGTAAAAGAGCTCTTCTACTTTCCTGATGTAGGCATTTAATGCTACAAACTTCCCTCTTAGCACTGCTTTTGCTGTATCCCACAGGTTTTGGAATGTTGTGTTTTCATTTTTTTTTGTTTCAAAAGATTTTTAAAATTTCCACCTTTATTTTGTCATTGACCCAGTGATTGTTTAGGACCATGTTGTTTAATTTCCATGTGTTTGTATAATTTCTGAAGTTCCTCTATGTTTTGATTTCTAGCTTTATTCCACTGTGGAAAATGCTGTCTGCTCATATCTCAGTCTCAACAGCAGCCAAGAACAGGGCAGTGGGGACCTTCCCAGGGTTGTGTGAGAGCACTGAGGATCCTTTATTCCTCCTCAGAGTTACACAGTAGCTGCAGGCATGCCTATAGTTACTCGGTATCTAGGCTCTCAGCATGATGCTCAGCTCAAGCTGCTTTAGGCTTGCATGCCTGTGGAATAATATGTGGGTTCCTTTTCTGGAGCATTGTCTCCGTGTAATCTCCAGGGAACTCCCTTCCCTGTGTTAGGCCCAAGACCTGCATGAGTTGGGGATTCTCTTGCAGTGTAGCCAAGACTGTAAAAGTTCATCTGGGAGTGTAGAGCCCTGGGGGCTTCACTTTACTGTTTCTCCACATGCAGGAGCTTCTCTCAGCAATTAGCCAAGCCAGTCAAGTTGTCCTGAACCCTGTCCTTACCCACTTTTGGTGCTTCCCATTGCTTTCCTGGTAGCATTCTTTCCTAGACAATCTGTTTGAAGTGTGAGTACCTGCTTTCTATTCTGGTTCCTTTCCGTAGAGGAGGTGTATACTACCTGCGTCTAGTTGGCCATCTTGATTGAGAAAAATTTTCAATATTCTTTTGCAAGTGACTGTAATTGCCTATGAGTTAGTTAATGAATTCATTAACTTGTTAATCTCCAATTAAACAAGTTATTTTAATTTAGAGGAATGGTTAAAATTATCTATATTACAAATGAAATTTTATTCTGAAACACTTCATATGACTCAAGCATTTAGCTTAGTATATAATATTGTGATGATTACAAGTATAGGTTCTATATTCTGTCACCTTGAGGTTACTAAGGAACAGCTAAAAATGTCAAAAGTATGAGTATATCATCTGTTCACTTCCTATTTGCTGCTCTTTATTTTACCCAATATTAGTATTTTCTCAAGAATTCTAACAAATGCTTATTTTCTATTCCTTTGACATAAGTAGTTGAAATGTTGATAGAGAAAAAAGTTAGAGTTTCACTTTAAATATGCATTAATTAGTTCATGCTCATCACTTTTTGTCCTCAACTCTATTTTAAAGATGCATTCATCTCCTCAGTAATGACTTTTGTGCTATCAATCATGCTTCTTTTGGATCATGCTCATATAACACAGTTATACATGTGCTTATAGATGCCTTATGAATTGCATATATTGTATGCGAGTGTAAACATGGATAGCATATTTCTCTTTGACAAATCAGGAGCCTGAGTACTAAAAGCTTTTTTTCCACAATTTTAGTGGCATACTCTTTGTCTCTTCACACAGCAATAATTTTGTAATATTCATGTTTTTACACAAGGCATAATTCATTCATTTTCATTGCCGTATAATATTTGTGTGAAAACATCACAATCTAACTATTCTGTTGCCAGTAGATATGGTGGTTGTTTCCACCTTTTGCTATTAAGAACAACCCTGCGGACATTATTTCCTGTGTTTGCTTTTGTACCACTGCAACTCATTTCCTACAGTGTTGTTGGTGGTGGTGGCGTGTATGTGTGTATATGTAATGCGTGTATCCAGGAAATCCAATCATGTTACTTAGTGGCTTGGAATAACCACCTGGAATAGTATTCCAGATGGCCTGGAATGACTTACAGATACATTATTGTACCGATATAATAATTGCTACAGTAACTCAAGCAATTCCTTTGAGGATATACATCAAAATAGTTATATTTCAAAATAGGTTTGCTCTTCCTTTTTCTTTCTGGTCAGCAGAACCTACTCCTGTCCCTCTTCACTTACTGCAGATGTTCTAAATATGATCAGATGTGAAAATGAACCTCTTATCACCCAAGTTTTCCATTAAAAATACGAAGGAAATCCTTTCCTGGGAGGTTGTCCCAGAAGAAGTTACAGTGGTGAAAAGACCATGGGAGGATTCAGTTGTCCCCTCGTCTTCAGTCATGTGAACTAAATAGCTGGAGTGGTGACCTTTGCTACAATGGAGAGAAACATGCAGGTGCTGTGAAGACACAAGAGGGTCATTTAACTCAACTAAGGTTGGCACTCCTGGAGGATGTGATGTTGTGAATTTTTAACTTAAAGGAGAGTACATTAGCCCGATGAGCTGTAGAGGCAATGAGGACAAGGAACATCCCAGAGAGGGAAGTGTGTTCAGTTCCCGTGGAGCGCATGAGAAGGGGCGAGATTGGGGAGAGCAACAGGACTGGATCTGAAGGTGCCTTGGAAGGACCAGAGCGTGTTGGCCTTGGTGCTGTTGGCCATCAGAAGCCACCAAAAAGCTTTTAGCTGGGAGGAATGCTGCAATCAGAGCTGCGTTTAAGTTAGGTCACTGTGTCCAGGAATGGATTTATGGTGACCTGATTTTGACACTGAAGTGGTGATCAGCGGAGGAGGCAGCCTGATCTCAGGCAGTGGCGAAAGGAATGAAGTAGACGCCTGAGAGAAAAGTCGGGGAACGGGGCCTAATCTACAGCCATTGCGAACAGAAGGAGCTTGAGGGATGCGGAGGAGACGAAGGCCATCGCGACCCTTGGCACTAGCGGGCAAAGCTCAGTGCCAAGACCTAGGAATGGGGGTCACGGTACGAGATGAAGCTCTGAGTGGACTCACCGCCGGGTGAATCTGAATGCCCGGAAGACAGAAGGCGGAGAAGGTGCGGTGTAGACCCCCGCAGCAGCGTCCAGGCGGTGCTAACGTCCCCAGCTGGGTGTGCGCGGCGGCCCCAGTGCTCAGCGCGCCCCCAGCGGCCATGCCTGCGCTGGGCACCCGGGGACCGCCACCGGGCGGAGGTTGGGGGTGCTTGTGCTCGCGCCCTCCCCGCCGGCGCGAGCGCGATCCGAGCCTCCGCAGTCCCTGCAGCCGCCGCCTGCGTCCGGCCGAGGTGAGCCGCGGGAGCCTGGTCCGCCTCCACCGCAGGAAAGGCTCCTGCCGCTGCGCCGAGGCGGCTCATTCGCTTTCTGGCGCCAGCCCGGACCCCAGGCTACTCCAACACGAGGCAGGTCTGCGTCCTTGCTCATCGATTGAAACCCCGGGACAGAGCGCGGGGAGCAGCTCCGCACACAGCTCAAGGAGGCCGTGGGCTGGCGCTCCCGGGCCTCGGCACCCCGTCATTGTAGATATTTTGGCGGGGGGGAAAGAAAAACCAACATGTGTAATTTACTGCTCCTCTTTGAGCCGGGGGGAAGGCAAGTGTTGGTCTTCTTCAAGGTTATTTTTGATTTGATTTATGCCTTTTTGTCTGCACTTTTCTGTTTGGTTGATATCACGTTTCCTTTTGTTACAACCTATTCAATTTGTTTTGGTATTTTGTAGCTATTACACAATCTAAGTCCACATTTGTAAATGTATAATTCTTCAAACAGTAGCTATTGAACGGGAAATCAATTTTTCTGTCAAATGTTATCACCAAGCTAATACTACTTTCCATGAATAGTTTACTCGGGAGATTCTGTTCTGATGCTGATTCCTGAGCTAAAGTCTAGGATTTATATTTCTCCTGAATATTCCACAATATCCTGGACTGTGGTGGACACATAGTAGACTTTCAATATGTTGATAAGCCATTACTTTTTTAATGCAAGGAGGAACCAGTATCTCCCTTCTCCTTCCTCTTGTGGCTCATCCCGGTGCCCTGTGACCTTCATCCCCTCTCATGGGCCTTGTCATCCTAACTAGTAAGTAATTAACTCCAGTTTCTCTTCATGACAGTCTAGCAAACCCCCTCTTCCGTGAAATGCTGAAGTCTCATCCTTAGTATCGCTCACACAAGTGTCAAGGCCTGCCTTTCAGACTCCTCATGTCCATCTTTTGTGACCCACCAGAGATTTTTCATTCTTTTCCTTCCACCCTTTTCCTATGTTCTTGTCAGAAACAGAATACTGTAATGAAAGATGCCATTTTAAAAAAACTGTATTATGAAAACTATCAAATATATACAAATAACATCAAACATCTAGGCAGTATTCAAATTTCCAAATGTTTCCTGCTATATTTTTGTTTCAGTGTGTTTGAATCAGGATCCAAATAAGCTCCACACACTGTAATTGGTTACTATGTCTCAAGTACACCATAGGTTCTCTCGCCATCTGGACTTCATCTCAGTCTATGTATCACTTATTGTTGCTAAAATAAATTACTTTTTATGGCTTTTCTCCTGGTGAAATGTGGGACCCACTAATGATACTCAGATTTAGAGGAATTTTGCATCTGTCATGCCATTAAAGCCTGGCCTTTTGGTTTGGAATCAGGAAGTGAAAAAAGACCAGACAAATACATGTCTCTTTAAGTACGCTTTCATTTAAGGGGATCCTTGAAGTACTTTATGAAACACATACACACACACATATGTACACACATGGATTCACCAAGAGAAGCCAGGTTAAAATCTTTACATTTCTGGGAAGGGAAAGATGTGCTAATCTTCAGGCCAATCTGTTATAGATGCTCCTTGACTTAATTAGGTTGACTTTATTAGATTACATCCTAATAAATCCAATGTAAATGGAAAATGTAAGTTAAAAATGTGTTTTCAATTTAAGGGTGTTTTCAATTTACAATGGGTTTATCTGGACATAACCACATTGTAAGTCGAGGTGTGTACTGAATGTGGATGGCTTTTGCACCATCATAAAGTTGAAAAACCCTAAGTAGAACCATTGCAAGTCAAGGACCATCCATATTTGCTTGCTCTCCCTTCTTAAATTAGCTTTCCTTCTCCTCAGTACGTACTTTTCCCCTCTTATCATTGCACATTTTCTCTCTAGTCCCAAGAGTGGGCTTTCACGCTATTACTTCTTACAGTTTTCTATCAATGCTCTAATGCCAAAGGCTGGCTGACCAAACATCGAAGATGCTGCAGAAAAGGTTTGGGATTAGCTAGAAGGTGGACCTAGAGTTGACCTCTTTGGTCTCCTTCAGCTCTAGGCTGGCATGTAAATCAAGAAACACCTGATGTTGGGAAAGAAACTGAAAGGCAGAAGACTCACTATCTTCTTCCATCAGACTACTGTTGGTGAAGAGTCAGCTGAGGGTGGCTTAAAATAATTGCACATTGATTTTCAACCTCATTAGATGTCTAAACCCAGTTCTCTTTGCAGATGTACACACTATAGCGATAAGATAGGCACCTACTGAATACTAACTAAAAAGTGCTATCTCAGTTACCAACTAAGCAAGTAAGTCCAATGTGACTAGGCTACCACATTCTCAGCACCAATTTCTAAACTTTTATTGTTTTAACACAGAAACTATGGAATAAATGCATCTCCAGAATTTCAATTCCCCCCTCAAGAAAGGTTCTTCTATTCCTAGTGAAGGAAACTTTTCTTGCAACCTAGGCTTCCTCTTTAATTATTACAAATATCAAGTGAGATTGTATCTGGGCACACAAATGTAAGATACCTGTTATGTGAACCCAAGTTTTGTGGAAAATGTGATGTTTGAAATGAGGAAAATAAATTATGCTATTTATCATTTATTTTAAGAATAAACGTGGCTGGGAAGAAACCTCATGATCTGGTGATGTTTCTAATTAGTTTTCAATCCAATACTAAAAATAAAAATTAGTAACTGATTCAGTTGGGCAATAGTAATTGAAAAAACACACAGTATTTTAGATGTAAATGTTTCTAAAAGAATTTGCACATTGAAGTTAATAAACTTGTTTTTCTTCTTTTTTCCTGATATACTACATGCAGATGCATCTTGGAAGACCTATCACTGTGGAGATGTCTGCAAATAGTGTAGCGATGGTTTTGCAGCTCTGTGTTCTGCTAGGAGCTCTATCAACAACACAGCATTTCATCTCTCAGGGATATGACAACAATTTTGCTCAAAGTCTTCAAAGAATAAAAAGGTTGTACTGTGCTGTAATTCTGTCTTATTGCTTTCACCTTTGAAAAAATTAGCTACCATCCTTCAGAGGAGATCTTTACCCATCATTTTAAATAATATTTTGGGATTTCAGGGCAGAAGATAATGTGATTAATCAATATAGTGGCTTTTGACAAAAGACAGGTATAAAATGACATGTGCACATTTTATCATTGATGTTGAAAAGTAAAGTCCTGAAATGGAAATCCCCTAGAACAGTGATACACAATCACTTGTAAATATTTGAAAAAAAATTAATCCAAGAGAAGTATGCATTTTCCTTTTGCAGTAGAAGTTCTATAATTAAATCATCCCCCCTTATCATTTTTTTGGGGTGGAGGAGGGTAGAGGAAGGTGACTCAATAAATTATAACACTACATCTACTTATTGAGATTAGTATAATAATTTCAACAGTATTTTAGTGAGATTAGTATAATAATTTCAACAGTATCTTATTAATAGATTTAAGAACAGTATTTTAGTGAGATTAGTATAATAATTTCAACAGTATCTTTTTAATAGATTTAAGAACAAACATGAACTTTTAAAATCTTATTAAAAACTGGCTTTCGCCACTGATAAGCAAATGGAGGCCAAAAATTTTGGAGAAAAATAAGGTCTTGGTAACCTTAGGTGACAGACTGTAATTTCTGAACAATATTTACTTTTTAGCTTTATCTCAAGGAAAATGAAGAAAATGAGATAATAGAAAAGTGATCTCAGTTTGTTCTTTGTCCACTTTCTTTCAACTGTCATTACCCTATGTATTTGGAAAATCAACTATGATATTCAGAAAAAAGGAATATTCAAACTTCTATGTACCTGAATATAGAAGATTTATTTTAGCATACATAAATCTTACTTCTAGCTCCTTATCAGCACATACTTAACTTTTGGGAGAAAGAAATCACTGAGTTACTACTGCTATTTAAGACAGACATTGTGTTTCACATCAGGACTGAGGTAGAGAATGTGGTTAGCTTTTTAGCCTCCCCAAATCTGAATTTTACCCTGAAACTTCATTATTTCGTTTGCAGTTTTATGAACTCCAGGGACAGCAGAAAACCATATTAAAATATTATTATAAAATCACATTTCAATGCTGGATATTGGTACATAGGGCTTTAGAATTCTTTTTACTATTAGAATACACCAATTTTGACTGTGTAGAAAGAAAACTCCAAAGTGTTCCAGAGGTGACTGATTGACCCATAAAGCATATTTCACTTCATAAAAACTGTGATCCTGAAATTTTTTTCTAAACATTTTATCCAACTTATATTCATTTCAAACATGTACAAAATTAGAAAAGGATCATTTGTAGAAAAATGAAATTGGCTGTAAGGAATAATACAATTATAACAGAATGTAGGAAAGTGTCATATAGCCAGATTGTACTTTTCTGATTAAAAGATTATATTCTTATGATAAAATAATAAAATAGAAACAGAAAGTGAACATAAGTATTCTATGGGACTATATTCAAGGACTTACAGATTTTGGAGAGAAACAGTTTATCTACTATACAATTTATATATTCAGGACAAAAGCAAACATTACAAAAGTATAAAAATAGATAAAAAGATGCAAATACAATATATTTTGGTTGGAATTTCAAAGACGCTTTTTTTTTTTCTCTTTCCCCTTTACTTCAAAAGTTATAAATACTTTTGAAGCAGCATGTATTGTTGCACTTTTGATTTTTTGTTGTACAGTTAATGAACTCGAGAGTTTGGATGATTGGTGATCATCTATTTGGCCTTCCCATTCTTTTGTTTCTTCTTCTTTGATTACTAAAGGTTTTCCTAGGGTTTGGCCAACAAGGTTACAGACTTCTTGAGCTTTGCGGCATGCATTCTCAACAGCAACAAGGCAGGCTTGCCGTCTTAGGAATTAAATGCAGAGAGTATTAATATGACATTCAATGCTGTGGCAATGAATAGTTTTGTTTAAAGAACTGGTAACTTAGTTAAAAATGTGCTTAAACTTACCGAAGAGTCTCAACAGAACCTGGAGTATGATAGAACTGGGGTGGGCTGATGACAACAGAGCGATCTAGCTTTTCAACAAGAAAGTTACAAATATTTTGCATTTTTCCAAATTCAGTAAATGTAATGCAGACCTGTAAATGAAATGACATTTGATATTATTTTCACATTTGATGTATTGTTTCAAAATTTTCTCTAAATGTGAGTAAAAAAACAAGATTACGAGTATATATCATTTTAGTATGTAACAGATTTTTTAAAAAGCCTATTTGATAATTATAACTACATTAATATTTTGTTATTAAAGCTAATATTTTTGTTTATGAATTTTGAAATTTATCTAATATTGACTGGAACATTTTAAAATTCATTTTAAACCAGAGACTTTTTATGATATTGGAAGATTACCCTTCAACTTTATTATTTGGCTAAATTCTAACCTTGATAACTTTTGATGACTCCTTAGTCTACTCTACACTGTTAGCTTCCTGATTAGCAGTAATGACATCATACTTCACTGCTGTCACTGAGGCATGTTTCTTCTTTCAATAGTTATTTTGAGATCCATATGTGGGAAGCTAATCTATTTCACTGTGTCCTCTGCCTTTAAATATGTGGAAGCAGTCCTTATATTTAGCAATACTTTAAAACTGTAGTCTTTAAACTTTTCATGAAAGAGGACTAAATCTTTCTTCTAAAGAACTCTTACACAAGCTCAATATGTAAAACAAAAAAGTACAGGTACTGGAGAGTAAGCTGGAGTAGCAAAGAGAAAGAAAGATGTGAGATGACTTCATCTTACACAATGCAGAACAGCTGCCTTTAATCATGAATGTTATTCACTGAAGACTGATGTTCTATCAGGTGAATGTTTTTCATTGAAGACTAATGTTCTATCAGGTTTCAATACTAAGTATCAGTCACAGCAACTGGGAAGGGAGCAAAGATTACATTTATCACCTTAAATTACAAGATTGGGTTACTCTAAAGCATGCAATTTTCTCTTGTAGTGAGCCAGTTTCTACTTTCTATTGAGAATCTTTCAAAAAGTAATTTTGTAAAGAACAGTCCATTCTGCTTCCATTTCACTACCACTACTTCTTTTCTTAATCTCTTATCTGCTTTTATATTTAATATCCCAAGAAAGCTTATGAAGTTACCAATGATCTCCTTATCTTCTCTTATGCTTCTTAACATTTGCTTTTTCACACTGCCAATGCTTTATTCCTGCCTATTCCCCATTTCCCAAATCCCTAGCTCCTTTGGCTTCCAGGACATTATTTTCATGGTACTCCCTGAACCAATCTTTTCTCTTTTTTCTATAATTTCCATTTCATTCTCCTATCCTTTATCCCTGGGCATGCAATATTTGGATTTCTATTCTTGTGGATCTCTTCTACCATCATAGTTTCTTTTCAGCTTTTTAAACTTCTTAGTATGGGAATTTTCAAACACACAGAGAAGCAGAGTTAACAGTATAAAGCTGCGGTCCCCAACCCCTGGGCCACGGACCTGCATTAGTCCATAGCCTGTTAGGAACTAGGCTGCACAGCAGGAGCTGAGTGGCAGGTGAGTGAGCAAGGGAAGCTTCATCTGTATCTGCAGCTGCTCCCCATCACTCACATCACCACCTGGGCTCCGCCTCCTGTCAGATCAGCGGCAGCATTAGATTCTGCATTATGGTGAGTTGTATAATTATTTCATTATATATTACAATAATAGAAATAAAGTGCACAATAAATGTAATGTGCTTGAATCATCCCCAAACCATCCCCCCGCGGCCCAGTCCATGGAAAAATTGTCTTCCATGAAACCGGTCCCTGGTGCCAAAAAGGCCGGGGATCACTGACATAAAGAATCCCAGATATCCATTGTCACTTTATGGCAATTTTTATTTTATTTTTTTCATTTTGCACACTAAACACATTCTTATTTTGTGGTAGAGTTCTAGCAATTTAATTTAATTTTATCTAGGCGACGGGGTCTCCAGGGTGGCCTTGAACTCCTGGGCTCAAGTGATCCTCCTGCCTCAGCCCCCAGTGTAGCTGGGACTATAGGTGTGTGCCACTATCAAGCCAGTACTGTTAATTTTGAGAAATGTGTAGAGCTCTGTAACAACCATAACAAATATTTAGACTTGTTCCGTCACCCCTCAAAATTCCTTCAAGTAACCCCTTTACTATCAATTTCTTTCTCAACTTCAAAACCCTGGCAATGATTAATCTGTTCTCCATTACCACAGATTTGTCTTTATCAGAATGTCACATAAATGGAAACATACAGTATGTAGCCTTTTAAGACTCACTTCTTTACTAAGCATAATGCATCTGCAATTCATCCAGGTTGTTGCATAATAGTTTGTTCCTCTCATGCTGAGTAGTATTCTGCTATGTGGATGTAACCACAGTTGGAAAAACATTTGGATTGCTTCCAGTTTGGGGATATTATGAATAAAGATTTATCAAGACTTGTTTTACAATCCAGAATAGTCTATCTTGGCAAATGTTCCATGTGCACTTGAAAGGAATGTGTAGGAAGATGTTTTTAGATTGAGTGTTCTATATATATCAAGCAGGTCAAATTGGTTAAAAGTGTTATTCAAATATTATATTCTTGCTGATTTTGTCTACTGGTTTTATTAATTATTGAAAAGAGAGTATTGAAATCTTCCACTAAAACTGTAGACTTAATTCTCTTTGCAGTTCTATCATTTTTGCCTGAAGTATTTTTAACCTTTGTTATTAGGTATTTAAGTATTTAGGATTGTATGCCCTATTGATTAATGGACTCATTTATCATTATGAAATGATCTTTATCTGTGATAATATTCTTTGCTCTGAAATCTACTTTGTCTGATATTATTATAGCCACTTCAGCTTTCTTTTGATTCATGTTAGCAAGGAATATCTTTTTTTATCCCATTACTCTTACTAATTTATGCCTTCATACTTAAAGTACACTACTCTCAGGAAGCATAAAGGTGGAGTTTACTTTTTTATACAATCTAAAATATCTGCCTTTTAATAAAGATATTTAGACTATTTACATTAAATGTGATTGTTGATATGGTTAATTTAACCCTGTGATCTTGCTGTTTATTTTCTATTTGCTTCTTCTTTGTTTCCCCTTTTCTCATTTTATATCTTCTTTTGTATTATATTTTTATTATTCTATTGTATATCCTTCATTGCTTATTAGCTATAACTTGTTGTTATCATAGTATTTTTTTTATTATAGGATACATGTTTAACTTACCACAATCTACCTTAAAAAAATATCGTATCATTTCTCATAAGAACTTTACAACATTGTACTTTTATATTTCCCTTCCTGACCCTTGTGCAATTGTTGTTATATATTTTTATATATGTTATAATCCCTATAGTTCATCATTATCACTTTGTTTAAATAACTTTTTGTGTAAATATGGAGAGTTTTAAAGAGATTTATATAAGAAAAATATCATATATTAACCCACTTAGTTACCATTTTCAGTACTCTTTATTCCTTTGTGTAAAGTCGTATTTCTTTCTGGTATCATTTCCTTCTGCCTAAACGATGTCACTTAAATTTCTCATAGTGCAGGTCTACAAGTAATGAATCTTTCAGCTTACTGAAAAGGTCTTTAATTGGTTGTTGGTTTTGAATACTATTTTTTCTGAATATAGAATTCTAGGTTTATAGGTTTTTTTTCCTTTTCAGTACTTTAAAGATGTTGCTCCCCTGTCTCCTCCCTTGCATTATTTTCAACAAGAAATCTGTTGTCTTGTTTTTTTGTTCCTTTGTATATAACATGTCTTTTTCCTCTGGCTGTTTTAAGATTTATTACTGGTTTTGAGCCATGTGATTATAGTGTGCATTAGTATATTTTTTTGTATTTTGAACCAACCAAAAACTGACACAGATGTCAGAATTAAAAGACAAGGTCATTTAAAGTTATTATAACTGTTATTCACATGCTCAAAAGTTAAGTGGACACATGGAATATTAATATAAAAAGACTCAACGGAACTTCTAGAGATGAAAACTACAATGTATGAGATAAAAAAATACACTGAATAGAATTAACAGGAAATTAGACATTAAACAAGACAAGCTTAGTAAACCTGAAAACACAGTAATAAGAACTATCCAAAATAAAACACAAAAAAAGACATACAAATGAACCAGTGAGCTGTGGAACAATTTCAAGTAGCCTAATAGACATACAATTGGAGTCCCAAATGGAGAGGAGAGTGAGGGACAAGAAAAATATGTGGAGAAATAATGACCAAAAAGATTCCAAACTTGATGAGAATTATAAACCCACAGATACAGAAAGTTCAACTAACCCTAAGCACACTTAACACGAGACCTACCCTCTTAACAAATTTTTCAGTGTACAGCATTGTGCTAACATAGACATTATATTATTTAGCAGGCATCTAAAACTTACTCATTTGGATAACTATAACTTTATACCCACAAAATAAATTGTGTGGAATTTGGATTGTGTGATATGATAGGGGTTCTGGCCCATGAAGCCCTATATGAAATATAATCAGATTCTCTTTTAAGAAATTTGAATATAAAACATTAAAAAGGTAAGTAAAGCAGAAGAAAGAGGAACGGACTTTAGCCAAATCCTCATTTAGTCATGTTTTAAAACAAGGTGCTCTCTTCTGCACCTGGAAGGTCAGTCCCTAGAACAACTCAGTGATCTGAATAACATTCGTTTTCCATGAAGCTTGGCTATGTTATTGCTGGGGCTGTTTCCTTTTCCTCTTTACTCCTTGTGTACCCTCACAATAAACCTCCTCAACTAAGATGATCTGCTCCTATCTATGTTCAATACAATCTGAAGTCTTAACAGGTAATAACTACTGAAGGAATGCTATAACATACTCCCAGCTTTTAACCTCTATAATTTGGAATCTTAGAAGACTACACTTCATCTTGTTTTGAAAGGTGTTTTTCAGTCCTCAGTACTACAAAGTAACTTTTGCCAAATGGTCTCTAAAATCATAATGAGTACTTAAAAAAATCCTTGAGATAGTTTAAGTTGAAAAATCACAAAACAATTAAAGTCTGCACTGGGGCAACAAACAAACATTGTGGAAATTACTATTTCAAGCGATAAGAATCTAGGGTTCCAGTTTTCATTCTAATTCTTGCTATATGACCTTTGAGAATTCTGGGCCTGTGTTATTTGAACCTAAGATCACTCCCTTAAAACCAGAAAAATAATATATGCTTGTAGCCAGGATCAGGTGATTTCTGGAGTTATTTTCTATCTCTAAAGACAAAGATTCTCGCATTCAACAAACAAGATTCAACTATAACACACTCTTCCTTGTTTCCTGGGACAAAGAGGGAGCATGGATTAAGCACATACCCCAAAATGTTTGGAATCAGAAATGGATGGCAGTCCTGCAATCCAACCACAACTAGAACATACTCTAATTTCATAAAATCCCGATCATCAAATCTTTAAAGATAAATAAAGTAAGAACTAAATGTTATTAATTGGGTGTACTGAAAATAGTTTTGTTCTTTTTAATTTGTGTAAAGGTTGAGTGGTTTTTATTAAATAATACTTACCACAGCACAGTAAAATTACACTACCATACAAAAGAATGTTGAAAAATGTTTCAATCTTTCATGTTACCACTTTATCCATTTGCTTTTTATCTGTAAAGAAATTTCTCTCCTCTAGTGTTTCCTACTTACTAGGTGATATTATTAAATTTTATTCAGGTGGCAATTAACTATTTCCCACTTGCTATTTTTATTCAATTTAAACAATTTCTCTTAAATTAATCTCATTAATTTTAAAAGCTCACACAGATATATAACACCAAAATGATTTTTAGAAAAATAATCCTTTATCAATATCAAGAGAAGCATTGCTCCTGTTCATTTCAGTTCAAGAATAAAAATAAACGACAAATCATTCCCACAGAGTCATGCTGGTTCCAATTATTTAAGTCTATACCTCTGCTTCCATATGATAAGCATTTTCCACTCTTCTAAAATCCTTTGTCACAGTCACATTTTCTGCCTGAAACAGAAAGTCCAAGAGTATGATTACTAGATGTTTGACACTAAATGTAATTACTGTATGACATAAATTAGAAACCCGAAATTATTAAAATCAGGAAGATAGAAAGTATGAAAAAAGAACTGCTTTGCCTAATGTTTTAAAACTTTCCTAAAAGTGACATAAAGTAATCAGAAACCTACAAATAGTTGCTTAAAATTTCATGGTAATTGTCACTCCATTTAATTTTCACATTAGCGTATAAAGAAAGTATGGATTTAGGGTGATATATATGAGCAATTATTTGTACATAGAGCATACTTGAGTTTGAGTTTTTAAGATGTTTAATTATAAATAATTTTATATAAATTTACTTGCACATGGAGTAAGGGAAAGACAGACTTCAATAAATGGCCTCAGTACCACTACTTATCTATTTAACAGAAAACAAAACCCTTATCCCATACCAAAGTAAAATCCAAGCACAGTGTAAATATTTAATACACTATCAACAGTTCCTAAAGATTCTAGGAAATATTAGTTAATAGCTATATGGCCTTAGCCTTTGGAAGGACCCAAGAAGCATCACATAATAGGCAGAAAACATGCAGAAAAAATTAAAAAATTTGTGTATATAAAACTTTAAAATTTTGAGTGTACAATACTTTAAGTTATAGACAAAATAAAAAACTGAGAAACTTTTTTGCAATATATGACAAATTATTGATCATCTTAATTTTTAAGGTTCTTATAAATTAATAAAGATGATAGAAAAATGGGCAAAGTATTATTAACTGGAAATTTACACAAAAAAGTTAAACTTCAAATGTTCAAAAAAAGAAATAACAGTATCATTTTTTGAACTACTGCACTGGCAAAATTAAAGAAAAAAATAATGCCTACTGTGCCACATGGTAAAAGTATAAACTTATCTTCCTAGAGTATAATTTTTTATAAGCCTTCAAAGATGCATAACCCAGGAATAAATGTCCAAACATTACCAGATCGGTATCTCCCTAATGTGAAAACCTGAAATGCTCCAAGATCTGAAACTTTTTGAGCCCTGACATGATGTTTAAAGTAAACGCTAACTGGAGCATTTCAAATTTTGGATTTCTGGATTAGGAATATTCGATTGGTAAGTATATATGGAAATATTCCAAAACCCCCCAAAATCCAAAATCTGAAACAGTCTTGGTCCCAAGCATTTTGGATTAGGGATACTCATCCTGTAATTAAGGAGATGCATAAATATATAACTACAATGACATTCATCTTGTCACCATTTTTTTTTTTTTTTTTTTTTTTAGACAGAGTCTTGCTCTGTTGCCTGGGCTAGGGTGCTGTGGCATCAGGCTAGCTCACAGCAACCTCAAACTCCTGGGCTCAAGCAATCCTTCTTCTGCCTTAGCCTCCCGAGTAGCTGGGACTACAGGAATGTGCCACCATGCCTGGCTAATTTTTCTATATATTTTTAGCTGTCCAGCTAATTTCTTTCTATTTTTAGTAGAGACGGGGTCTCACTCTTGCTCAGGCTGGTCTTGAACTCCTGACCTTGAGCAATCCTCCCATCTTGGCCTCCCAGAGTGCTAGGATTACAAGCGTGAACCACCACGCCTGGCCATTGTTACCATTTTTAATAATGAAAAATTGTAGCTAAGCATATGTTCAATCTGTTCCTACTACTCCTTATCTAAATTTGGGTACCCCTAGAAACAGATCCTAGGACAAGGATTTGTATACAGTTAATTTTGAAGGTGATCTCAAAAAACACAAGGAGGGCAGTGGGAAGCAAGACAAGGGAAGAAAGTCACTAAAGGGTGTGCTGTCAAGCAAATTACCACTGTGAGTAACTCAAATTTAATCCTGCAGAGAAACTCTTGAGAACCAGGGTGAAACACGTGCCTCAGAATTATTCTACCCAAGGGGTGAGAAAGAGGGGATCTCTTTCCATTCACTTCCCTCAGTCACTCCAGTTCCACATGGGCCTTCAGTTAAAGGTTGATAGGGTTGGGGAATGGGATGTTAGTTCCCTGGCACTACTGGCTGGCCCCACTTGTAGGCAGAGTGGATTCCCGCAGCCAGGGAAAACTTTCACTTTCAGCCGAAGAATTCACAAATGTTGGCAGATGGAGGTTGGGACTGCATGCACGCAAATGTGAAGTG
This sequence comes from Avahi laniger, assembly GCA_963575035.1. Classification (NCBI taxonomy): domain Eukaryota; kingdom Metazoa; phylum Chordata; class Mammalia; order Primates; family Indriidae; genus Avahi; species Avahi laniger. Next base: position 17,715 of record CAUYSK010009285.1, read on the forward strand.
CCAAAAGATATAAGTGGAGGGTATCAATAGCATCTGCTACCCAAAACCTCAATCACCCACTGTCAAGAGAATAAAGCACCAAGATCCTATAGTGGTCAAGAGCATGTGTCCCCCATTGAGGGACTTTCTTTGAGGTCAAATTTCTTGGTTGGAGTCTACATTTTGCCACTTCCCAGCTGTATGACCATGGGCAAGCTATCAGCCAATAATCACTCTGGTCCTGAGAGTTCTCATTTATAAAACAGCCCTACCCTCATGATCTAATCACTTCCCAAAGGTCCCACCTCCAAATACCATCACACTGGGAAGTTAGGTTTCAACATATGAATTTTTGGGGGATACATTTAGTCCACTGCAAGAACTGTATGTGTTGATATTTCATTATTATATATAGAAAGTTCTCTTCTGCTGCTCCTGTGGACACAGTATTTCCTGATGGTGGTGTCATGGTGGTTGAGGTGGTCTGTTATGAAGCAAAAAGGAGAGAAAGGGTCTCTCTTTTGGTTTCACTCTGTTAGTGGAATCCTACAACAATGTTGTTCGTAACACAGTATGTTAAAAGAGTTCACAAAACTGTCCTTTCAGCATTCACTCATAGTCCTCTTTTGCGCTAGAACTTAGACATGCATCCTGCGTGATGGAAGCAATTTTGTGGGAGGGAGGATCAGACATTGTGAGGTCATTTTATGCCTATAATAGGAGAGAAGAGGAAATAAAGGGAAAGCAGGGATGTCAGGGTAATTCTTGCTAGTATTCACCAGATATCAAATCTGCTGGCACTTTGATTTTGGACTGTCCAGCCTCCAGGATTATAAGAAATAAATTTCTGTTGTTTGGAGGCTACCTACTCTATAGTATTTCAATATAGCAGCCCAAATGAACTAAGATAATATTATGGTAAGTGCTATTTAAAAATGAACAGTGATAGGGAATGCTTAACATGTGTTGGTTGAATGAATATATACTACTTAGAACTTTAAAATATTTCTTACATGAAAACAACATTAAAGTAAGGGTTACTTTCACACACGCTCATAAATATATGATCTATAATATAGCTGAACTAATAGTTTATTCATTTTTTTCTATTATTCTTTTAAAAGGCACTTTCTGAGTAGACATTATGTATGTGACGTGTATGAAACATAACCCATGAATGCAAAAGAAGACAAATGGTCTCTGCTCTGGAGAGGTTTACAATATGGAGGAGAGATAAAGAAATCAAGAATTATAATACAGGGTGATAAGTTTTACTACAAGTGTGGAGTGGAGTGTTGTATGGCAGAGATTAGTATTATGTTACGAACAACATGCCAAGAAGGTGAGCTTGGGCTGATTTTCTTAAAGAAAAAAGCAATAGCAGTCAGCTAGCAGAGAGGGAAGAGAGATGATAGGAAATGAGGATAGAGAGTTAGAGGCTCCATCTATTAAGCAAAGGAGTTTGGATTATGAAGAGCCCTTTAAGCAGGGGAGTGATGTTTATAAACCTCCCAACCCAAGATTCCAAAGTTTAAAATGAATAAGGGGTCTGCAGAGATCCCTAGAAACAGATCCTAAGACAAAGATTTGTATACAGTTAATTTTGAAGGTGATCTCGAAAAACACAAAGCAGGGGAGTGGGAAGCAAGACAGAGAAGGGAAGAAAGTCACATAATTCATCCTGAAAAGTAATATAAATAATATTTTGTATTATCCGCTGAACAAATTATCTTTTTTATCAGTGCTTTCCTCCACTAGCACAGATAATTGGAAGGGTACTGTTCTTTCTGTGTTTTGCCTTGAACACTAACTCTTGATTTAATCACTGTAGGTTGGAATTTAATTTATTTTGTTTTATATATTAGAAGTTAGAGCCATGTGAGCTCACTTTACATTTAGTGTAAATGACTTAATTTGTTACATTATTCAAATAGGACTGCAGAACTGGCAGCAGTTTTTTAAGGAAATATTTTTCTACATATTAAATGCACTTTATTCACATTATTTATAATTGGCATTTGAATTTTTCTAAATTGTAAAATATTTTTCCAAATGACTTTTTAATAACTCTTATGTTTGTAAGTGCAATGTAAATATATTTTCTCATTAAAATAAAGACTTGCTCTTTGGGAGTATGGCATTTCAATGGACTGGGAAGTAAGACTGCACTTTTAACAACTTAATATTACCCTGGATAAATCACAAATCCAGTTTTTAGGGTCTTTCTCTGTAAAATGAGGAAATTCAGATAGTTGACTTCTATGGTTTCTAATTTTCTTTCATTCTAATTATCTGGAGCCTGGTATAGTTGGAAACAACCTAGATTTTGGTTTCAGTAATACATGAGTTTAAATACTGCCCTGGCTAAAGTTCGGAGCATTATTTAGCCTCTTCAAATCCAGACAATGGGGATATTAAAACATGTCTAACAGGGCTATTGTGCACATTAAATAAGGCTGGTTCATTTTTTTCCCTTTCCTTAGAAGTATGCTTAAGGTAAGATTTGTTTAGTGATTTATCTTATGGACATCTCTGGTAAGTAAGTAGAAGTATTTCATATATGTCACATTGACAGTACTGGGTTAGTTTTTTTTTTTTTTTTTTGAGACAGAGTCTCACTCTCTTGCCTGGGGCGAGTGCCGTGGCGTCAGCCTAGCTCATAGCAACCTCAAACTCCTGGGCTCAAGCGATCCTTCTGCCTCAGCCTCCCGAGTAGCTGGGACTACAGGCATGCACCACCATGCCCGGCTAATTTCTTCTATATATATTTTTAGCTGTCCAATTAATTTCTTTCTATTTTTGGTAGAGGTGGGGTCTCACTCTTGCTCAGGCTGGTCTCGAACTCCTGAGCT
>CAUYSK010009288.1:0-48715 GCA_963575035.1 Avahi laniger
CTTTATAAAACTATATCTTTGTCTCAGTATATTCTTTTATTTTTTCCATTTTCCATTTTTCTCTATTATTTTCTTATCCCTTGCAACTCTACCAAAGGGACCCGGTTTTTTGTGGGGAGCACTGGCCACGTTCCCCACAGACCACAATTTATTTTCCCACTCCTCCGTTGTTGGATACTTGGGTTGTTTCCATTTTTTTCTTTACTATCATGACTAATGCCTTTGAAAACATTCATATACAAGGTTTTGAGTGGACATATGTTTCATTTCTCTTGGGTATATGCCAAGAAATGCAATTTCTGGTCACACTGTAACTCTACATTTAAATTTTTGAGGAAATGCCAGATGGTTTTCCAAAGTGGCTACACCATTTTACATTTCCAACAGAAGTGTATGAGGGCTCTAATTTCTACCCAATCTTGCCAACACTTGTTATTGTCTGTCTCTCCAGTGTTAACCACCCTGAGGGGTGTGACGTGGCGCGTCACTGCATTTCCCTGACAGCTGACGACACTGAGCATCTCTGCACGTGTTCACAGTTGTTTGTGCATCTTCTGGGGGAAATGCCCTTCAGTCCTTTGCTCACTCTTTCATTGGCTTAGTTGTCTTTTCATTAGTGAGTTGTAGTTCTTTGTAATTTCTAAGTACAAGCTTTTTTTAGATACATAATTTGCAAAAAATTTCCCCACTCTGTGGGTTTTCTTTTCACATTATCAATGGTGACTTCTGAAACAAAACTTTTCATTTTGACAAAGCTCAGTGGGTCCATTTTTTCTTCTGTCATGTGCACTTTCAGTGCCATATCTGAGAAACCATTGCTTAGTCTAAGAGGGCAAAGATGCGTGCGCATGTTGCTCCATTGTTGAAGCTCTTCCACTTAGGGCTTCAATCCTGCTGAGTTAGTTTGCATATGGTGTGAGGCAGGCACTCATTCCTTTGCATGTGGTATCCAGTTGTCCCCACACCATTTGTTGAAATTCCATCCGTCCTTTAAGATGCATTTTAAATACTGGTCCTCTGGGAATGTCAGCTTTAACCCCCCGTGATGAACTACCCGCCCCCCATCATTCCGTAGCATGTTTTCCGCAAATCTGCAGTCTTGTCATGTCACAACATGCCGCTTGCCTCCCCCAGGGACTGCACCTCCACACCCATGCAGCCCTTAGTGCATGTGCTCAGTCAGCATTGTACAATTTTGGGTAAAAATGGTTTAAGTGCATCATTCATTTAACAATTATTTATTGAGCACCTATACAGTGTGCCCAGTTCTGTGATGGGCAGTGGAGTACAAAATTAAGTCATGTAGAAGAGAGACGGTGCGTGCACACACGAGCACACTCTGTGCCGTGTTCTCAGACACATCAGAGAGCCTCCAGCACACAGGGAAATCAAACTTTTGGGCGCATCTGAAGCTCCAGTGTTCGTGCTGGAGTGAGGAGCTTGGCGGCCGGGAGGTAGACCCGGTCCCATTGCAGGGATTTGGCCAATTGGTTTAACAAATGCCAACCAACTGGACACAATCCCTAGGTCGCAGGGGCTACTTAGGGGTTTTGGGCAAGGGGGTTAGGTAAGTAAATTTGGGTTTCAGGAGGATTTCTATGGTGCATGTGAGAGAGGAGGCAGCACAGTGAGCCCATCTGCGCAGGACCCCGCGGAGCACTGGGGCAGCGCCTGGCCGTGACAGGCTCCATGCCGGAAGCACAGAGATTCATGCCTGGGTGGTTTTCTAAACCGTCTTTACAAAGAAGGCAGAGGGGCTGTACAGGGAAACTCCAAAGAGCTACTTAATTACTCTGTGCTTTCAAATAATGGGAGGAAAATAGAAAGCAAATGATTTTACAATTTATCACTAGAGAGATGAGTTCAATACACTCTTTAAAGCAAAGCAAGGATAAATGGAGTGGCCTGTCCCACGAGGGCACAGATGCTGCCTCCCTCCATGTGGGAGCCGGGTGCCTGCGAGACTCTGCTTTGGAGAGGAAAATGAAGAACTGTCTCTAAGCCTGTGGCCAGCAAGGGTCCTAGATAGGCCCGGTGCCTGGCATGCCTCACCCCAAGCTGCGCTCCTAGCAGAGGCTCGGCTTCCAGCCCTCACGACTGCCGCCCTCATGCCAAGGATGACGGGGAGTCCGGGCTGAGCGTCAGGGATGACCACCGGTCGCCAGCATTTGGGTCCGTGAGTGCGTGCACAAGCCAACCACCTCGGCCTCAGTAAAACGTATGGATGCCAAAGCCCGCAGGGCAGAACCACGCTGCCTGGCTGTGTGAGCATTGCTGGGCACAGGTCTTGTACCAAAGAACCAGAGAACAGGTGCTGGCAGGTGCACCAAGGCCACAGCCTGATGCTCTCCCAGGCCTCACACCCTCATGTGTTCACAGAACATAAATGCCGTGGGCAGGATTACCTTACCCCGTGCCAAGGTCTCAGAGCATCTTTCCACGAAGAGACGGATATTCAGGCAATCGGGAAAAACGAAATACAAAAGTCCAGGGATGTGAAAAATAGGTAAAGTAGCACCCCAGTGTGCCTGGTGGGAGAGCATCAGGAGCGGCTCCCTAGGCAGGAGAAGGCTTGAGATGACGTGGGAGGGGACAGAGAAAGTTTCTGTCCATCCATCCATCCCCATGGACCCTCCCTCCTGAGCCCCCCTGCAGTGAGAGCCCAACATATTAACCAGGGAGCCTCAGAAACAGACACATCTGTGACCAGGGCATCAGGGGAAAGTGCCAGGGGCCCAGACACAGGATGGCCCCGTTCTGCAAGTCTGGAAGGTCCCGTGAGGAAATGTGCAAGTATCTGATTGAAGAGGACACGGCTGTGGGTTTGGGCAGCATTCCAGAGACAGGACCATTTTGTAGGAAACGTGACGTCAGGCATGGAGGAACGTCCCCATGTTAGGGATGGAAGAAGCTCAGAGATTACCAAGGTGAGCAAGGTCCACGGCTGGGGAGGACAGACAGGTCTCTGGGTCCGGCCCACACTGCGGACTCTCCAGGCATGAGCAGACTGTGTCTGCAGCTCCCCAACTGCCACATTCTCTGGTTTCCCCACCGCCAACGCCCCTCCCAGGCCCCTCGCACAAACACCAGGCCTCAGGGGCCCTCCTTCCCAGAGCTCTGCCAGCAAATTGGATAAACTAATTAGCGCTTCCATGTTAATTGATTTCCGTTGTTTATATAAGCTACGAGATTTCTGTTCCTGTGGTGGTCCCTTTAGGTAAGTTTATCTACAAACAAATTAAATCCCATTATACCGAATTATCCGGGACGCCAGTCACCAAAGCACATCTGACACGTGTCATTCCCTGCAGGACCCTCAGAGGCCACCTCGCACCCACGGAGAAATATTTAAATAGTGGTAATGAACATAACTGATGTACCTTGTCATATTGAAACTTTAAAAAGATTTATTAGAAAAGTCACTTTAACAGTATGACAACTACATTTTTCTCTACATTTCTAAAGTGTGACAATTATTAATTACTCATCCGATGTAAGTGTATAAGTGCCTCTGAACTTTAAAATTAAACAAGACCAATCTCAGTGTTTCTAGAATTAATTACTTTTTTTTACCACTTACATGTGTTTTGCTGGTTTAAATCTAAATCACACTTTTGCTCTGAAAAATTAAAGTTATACAGTTAATTCAAGTCATCTCCATTAGTTAATTGCACATGACCAAGCCGGACGCAGAGTGAAGCCTTTCCAAAGGCTGAGTGGTTCCCGCGGAGGATGAGGCGCATCGAAGTCCCCACGAGATGCGCTCTACCTCCTCCAGCACCACACAGGCAGCTCCCAGCCAGTGCCGAGTGCAGGACACACTCCACGCAGACACTGCGGCCCACTCACCTGAGAGCACACAGAGCCCAGTCAAACGATGTGGCGAAACTTGGCTCTGACTACCTACGATTTTCCATAAAATATGTGTCAGAGGACCAAGTGCACCAGCAGTCCAACGTCAAACTCATCGAATATGGCTTTAAGCTTTGATTTCACTCTGTTCCTTACATGTGATTATGTCAGAGCTGAAACCATCTGCTACGGGTTCGTCATGTCCCCACAAAAGCCATTTGCTGAAGTCCTAATGTCCTGTGTTAGAATTAGGGTCACAGCACATGCAATTAGTTAGATGAGGTCATGTCATCTTAGGAGGGCGGCTCCGAATCGCATCAGCACTGTGTCCTTATTACGAGGTGACATTTGGGGACACTCACAGGGAAGAACCCGTGGAGACTGGAGTGATGCCGCCACAGCCAAGGAACTGCCAGAAACTGGGGAGAACCCTGCACAGATGCTTCTCTCAGCCTCGGGGGAGACCAGCCCTGCAGCCCCCTGACTTCAGAACTGCGGCCTCCAGGTCTGCCAGACAGGACATTTGTGCCGCTGACCCCACCCGGTTTGTGGTGGCCGAGATGGCTGTCTCAGCACACTGGCCACCACCTCATGACAGTGGCCAAGAGTACTTTCCCCTTAACAAGGGGCACAAGAAGAGCCTTTTTTAACTTAATTCTTCTCTATAGTAATAGGCTGTTAAGGATGAAGAACTTTTCTTTGGCATTTTATCTTTTTAAAAATTAAATATTCCTTTAGAAAGTCAATAGGGCCATCGCCACTCACCGATGGATCAAAAACCGATGGCAACACCACTGTTCATCTGGCCAAACCCTGGGTATGACACGCGAAATCCTCCTGTGTCGCTGACATCACAGTCACCACTGTCCACATGGGGCCATCGGACCCTGCCGCGTGCAGAATACAGCGATTCAGCCTGAGGATGAAAACGTCACTTTCCAAGTCTTCTGCATTCAGGCAGGTTCCACATTTCCAGAAACAGAGTGAGCTTCCGTGGGACCTGATGCTCCACACATGTATAGCTCCCATGTTGCCCGGAAAGACAATGATCAGCTGCTCAGGAAATTCTCATGGACCAAGCGAGATCATCCCTCAGTAACCACAGACCCAGGTAAGAGTCAGGAAGCTGGGCCTGTGGACTTGGAGTCCCACCTCGCCCCTGAGAGCGTCAGTTCCTCTACGCGGCCAGCCTCCTGCATCGCCCACTGTGCCCTTCACCCTGCGCTTCCACGCACTCCGCGCTCAGCCATGGCAGTCACCATTCAGTATCACATCAGGCATGACATTTATAACAATTAATAAGACAGACACGTCCCTGCTCTCATGGGGTTACAGCTCAGGCTTCTGCTATTAATTTAAGGGCTCCTTAGAGTACAGGCAAGACCCGATCCATCTCTGTAAATATGCCACATGGCAACTCTTCAGTGAAAGTTAGTGGAACACACAGAACATGCGCACATATGTTCACAGAGGTATGATTCATCACAGCCAAAAGGCAGAAACAACTTAGAGGTCCACCAGTCGATAAATGGATAAATAAAATAGGGTGCATCCAAACGAGGGAATATTATTTGCTCACAAAATTGTGGACAAAGTACATACAAAACACTGACACATGCTACAACATGGGTGAACCCTGAAAACATGCTCAGTGATAGAAGCCAGTCACAAAAGACTACCAGCATTACATGATTCCGTGTATGTGACATTTCCAACACAGCAAGTCCATGGACATGGAAAGTAGATGAGTGACTTCCTAGGGCTGTCATGGCGTGGATTGGGAGTGGCTGCTAAGTGTAAAATGTTCCAAAATTAGACTGGGGTGATAACTGTACGCTAAAAACCAATGATTTGCACAGTTTAAAAAGGTAAATTATATGATATGTTAGTTACATCCCAATAAAACTATTCAAAAAGTGTACATAATTGATTTTATATGTTGATTTTGTATCCTACAATCTTGCTAAACTCAGTTATTATTTCTAATAATTTGTTAGATTATATAGCTATATAGGATTTTCTATACAACTTCATATTGTTTACAAATGCATATAGCTTACTTCTTCCTTTCCAAAATGAATGCTTTTCATTTCTTTTTTCTGGCCTGTTGCCTGGCTAGAGCCCCCCCGCAATGCTGAGTAGAAATGTTGAGAACTGACATCCTTGTCTTGCCCCTCGTCACTGAGGCAAAGCTTTCGGTCTTTTGCCAGTGTGCATGACATTAACTGTGGGTTTTTCATAGCTGCCCCTGGTAAGGCAGAGGATTTCTTTTCTGTTTGCTGAGTGTTTTTATCATGAGAGGGGCTGGATTCTGTCAAATACTTTCTCTTGTTCTATTAAGTGGATCGTGCCACCTTCTATTCGATTAATATGGTGCACACATTTAGTGATTTCCAGACATCAAACCAACCTTACACTCCTGGAAAAATCCCAGTTGGGCACCCTCTTTTCTGTCTGCTGGGTTCAGCTTGCTAGTTACTTTGTAGAGGATTTTTAGATCTAAATTCATAAGAGAAATCGGTTTGTAGTTGATTTCCTATGATATCATCGTGTGGTTTTAGTATCAGAGCAATACCGGCCTCAGAGAACGAGTTGGAAACTCCCTCCACTTCTGATTTTGGAAGAGTACACGAAAGGTTGGCGCTAATTCTTCCTTTAAGTGATGGGTAGAATTCACCTGTGAGGCTGTCTGGACCCGGGTTTTCTTGTGTGGATAGTTTTTTTGATAACTAATTCAATCTCTTTCCTTTTTATAGATCTTTTCAGATTTTCTTTTTAAAATTTTTAAATAAATTTTTTTATATATATTTAAGGTCTATAACATGGTTTCATAGGATACATGTAGAGAGTAAAATGGTTACTACAGGGCAGCAGATCAAAACACCCATCATCTCAATTACACACTTTGTGTGCACCTGGCCAGAGCAGCCACGGTCTGCTCGGTTAGCAGAAATCCCAGCACCGTGCAGTTGTATTCACGGTGGTCCTGCCGTTGCACATCGGGCCTCCAGACTGTTCATCCCGCGTATCTGCTGTTTTGTATCCTTGACCTACGTCTCCCCCTCCCCACCTCCCGCCCCGGGTAACCACTGTTCTAGTCTCTATCTCTGTATATTTGACCTCCTTTTGTTTTTAAACTCGACACACAAGTGCAATATTTTCCTTTCTGTTCTGGCTAGTGTCACTCAGTGTAATGTCATCTGGGTTCATCCGTGTTGTGGCAAATGGTGGGATATCCTTTCTCGGAGGCTGAAGACCAGGCCTGTGTGCGCGTGTGTGTGCGTGTGTCACAGTTTCCCTGTTCGTTCGTCTGCAGAGCACTGAGGCTGTTTCCACATCTTGCTGTTGTGAAAGGAGCTGCAGTGAGTCTGGGCATGCAGACGTCTTTGCGAGGTGGTGATTTGATTTCCTTTGGGTTCACGTCAAGTGTGTGCACATGAGCTCGTCTGGGCTCCTGTTTTCAACTCTTTTGGGCACATACACAGGATGGCATTTCTGGGTCACAGAGCAACTCTATGTTTAAGTTTTTAAAGACAGTGAAAACTTAAACTGTTCTCCACAGTAGCTAAACAAGTTTACATTCCCACTAGCAAATTTCTCCATCTCCTTGCTAACTAATGCTTGTTATTTTCCCTTTTTATTAAAATTTTTTATCAACAGCCATCCTAGCAAGTGTGAAGCGGTGTCTAATTACGGTTTCAACTTGCATTTTCCTAATGACTAATAATTTTGAGCATCTTATCATGTGCTTGTTGGCCATTTGTACACCATCTTTGGAGAAATGCGTAATCGATTCTTTGCCCGGCATTAAATTAGGCTGTTCGTCTTTTTTGTTGTTGAATTTTAAGAGTTCTTCAAATACGATGGACACTACTTTATAATTCTTTTTATTTCTGTAAGGTTGGTGGTGATCTCTCTTTTTTCATCGTGGATTTTAGTAATTTGAGTCAACTCTTTTTCCTTCATCAGTTAACTAAAGGCTTAACAATTCCGTTGATCTCTCCAAGGAGCCAGCTTTTGGTCACATGGATTTTCTCTGCCGTTTCTGTGTTAATATTTCATTAATTTCTGCTCTGCTCTCACACAGGGTGATCGCGAGGATGGAATGAAAGCCTGAGTGGGAACATGCCCTGAAAAATGAACTTGTGTATAGATATTTGTAATTCAATAATTATTTAAGTACTTTCTATCTGCCAAAAAGGCCTTGTTCTTGGTGCTTGGGATATGACATGAAAACCTGCTCTAGACGGTGGTGTCACAGGTGCACACGCTCGGCTGTTGTTTCTTACGGGCAAGGACCGGGGGACAGTATCCCTGCATTAATGCTCCATCGTCCTGGCCCAAAGCAAATGTTCCTCGAGTGTCAGGTGAGTGCTAAGGCAAGAGAAGATGTTTTGTTGTCTGTCCTTTTTCTTGCAATTCCTCTTAGACGATAGCTCTTTGAGAGCAGAAAACCTGTCTTAACCATCCTTACAGTTTAGATTCCACCCACCACAAGGCCTCCGACACATTGCGTGCCCAAAGACTTATCACTTGGACTAATGGCTTGACTTGAATCTGCCTTCATATTAATTAATATTAAAGGGACACATAGAAAGGAGAAATCAAAATTAAAAATTAAGGAAGAAAACTGAAGTTAAGAAAATATCCTTAGTGTTTTCAATGAGAAGGACTACACCTGCTTCTCTCTCTCTCACACGCTGCTGGCTATAGAATAGAGCACACAGGTGCTCAATACACACAGAGCACACGCGTGCTCAGCACATCTCTGCTGACTGCTCAATTATCCTGCTCTACTCACGGCTTGAGCCGTCATCACAGAACCCTCTGGAACGACAGCAGGGATGACTTAACCACTGGGCACACTGAGAAAAACAACTTTCCTTCTTCTTTTCATAGAATATTATTGTGGAAACACAAGGAAATCAGTGTATATGTCTCTAGTGTTTCGGCCACATACAACTTTTAATAAATCATATTTTTTAAAAGAGAGAAAGCAAAGATCAACAACCCTAGTCAAACCATTTTTCCAAGCAGCCCTTCTTATGTAATGATCTTTTCCTTTAATATTTTAAACTTTTAGTCATCTTGTAGAAGAAAGAGAAATGTCATCCACCCACTAATTAGTTCAAAGTGACTCTTTTTCTTCCTACCACGAACAGGAGCACTGGTGGGGAAACGGAGTACTGTCCTCATTGCAGAGTGACAAACACGGGCTTTGCGCTGAACAGACACCTCCCACTCACCTGGACTTCTAAGGTCCTTTCCAACGCCTAAGACAGAATAGGACAATTGCCTAATTATGTTACTACTGCTTACTTCATGCAGTTTACTTCGTATCAGATTCAGGGAAATCTGAGCTTTTTGGTGGAGAAGAGCGTGACATGTACAGTTATGAGGGAGAGTGGGACTGCTGGTGAAATTAAATAAAAAAAGAATTGGTGGTTAAAAAACTGTTAGGATGGAGCCCGATTCCCTGAGGTAAGGACATACCTCGCTGGGACGCCAAAGCCTCCAGTTTGAAGGGGGGACACGGTGTTTATGGTTATTGCTGTGTTCAGGGGAACTGAGATTTTTTTCTTGTAACACCTGAAAACCCATATCTGACAGAGCTATGTGTGCTGTCCATGCCCTGCAGATGTTTGCGAACGTGCGAATACACACGCACCTTCCAGACACACTCTTTAAAACCAGCGAAAAGAGAGAACCTCCTTTCACAAACTAGAAGGGACCCTCTCTGGAGCCAGCTGACCCCATGCAGGCACAGAGAGCCTCCTCCCCACACTGCGGTCGAGCGCAGTGCCCAGGGCAGTGCACACGAAACAGCTATTAACGCACAGATGTTATCTTCTAACACTCTGTTCCAGAAATATCAGCATGCCAAGAAGACAGTTGATAAACAAAATATTTAAATATAAATTTCTCCTCTCTTACTAAAAATTTTTCGGTTAATTCCCAATTCAATTTCTGTGATTATTTTTCCTTTCTAAAAGTGACATGATTGATGATTTTCTTCGATCCTATTCCTCTTGCTCTGCACTTTTACTACTTCCCCGCAGCTCCCCACGTGGTGTCAGTGTCTCCTGTTTCCCACGTGGATGGATTATTGTCCCTTTTGTTCTTCACATGGTTCCCACGTGCCCCAGAGTGAGACGTGGGCCTTGACACACAGGGGCGCAGACTGCCGTTGTGGAACGGGCTACACTGCGTTTCCCAATGTATGTTCTCCTGCCTTGGAGCCACGGGAGCTGCATGGGCCCAGCTAAGTTCAGATTATGGCCACATACTTGAAAAACAACATCAGTAGCAACAGATGGCTTTTAATTCATTAGAGAATGCTATGTGTAACTCAACACTAATTAGAAAATCTCGATAGTAGTCAGAATAGCAAATATTTACGTCTTCCTTCACTCTGCGCGGATCTCAGCAGTGTGGCCTCGTGTGTGCTCAGAGAAGGCTCAGAGCACTGAGTGGAGGAGACACTGTCCTCATTACCAAGAACCTCGAGCCTGACAGGAAATGTAGACAACAGGCAGGTAACAGCAGACACACAATTAATTAACCAGAAAAGGCTACGAAATAAATAAGGAGGAACCAATGAAAGAGGGTAACTCGCCCCTGGGGTCAGGCTTCCCTGCTTAGAGTCTCAGCTTGGCCGCCACCTCTGCCTCAGTTTGTCCTTTGTGAAGAAGACTGACAACAAGATCTACCTGATGTTTAAAATGACCTAATGGCCCGGTTTGCCGCCATCAGCCCTGATCTACATGTCGCCTCTCCCAGGGACAGGAGCCTCCAGGAGCCAGGACAGTATTAGGCCGGGTCGAGGTGCCCCTGGCTGCCCTGAGGGTCGAGGATTCTGCCAATTTCCCTCTCTGGCCACAGGCGGCTCCAGGCTCACTCCTTGGTACTCTGGAGAAAGGTCGTCCTGGCAAGATGGGCCCCGCAAAGTTGTCTTCAGAGATGCTCACACTCGCCTGATAAGTGCCCTGTGGAGCCACATTCACCCTCCTCCTGCCAGGGGTACACTGGGAAATCTCCCCTAATCTGAGAGGAATGACAACATGATATAATACAGGGGCTCTTTCCAGGGCCAGGGATATTAACAGTGGAAATGCTGATTTAGTCCATGTGGTGATGGACAAGGGGAAGCGTGAAGTCCAGCCCATTCTGACACCCTGCGACGTACTGACAGACCCTAATGACTGCAATTACCATTCCGTTTAATAAACAAACGAGCAGATGTTACAATGGAACTGTCAACCCTGCTGAATTAATCTTGCCGGACAACCATTTTCATCCGTTCCAAGCAAACGCAGCCTTTGTCAGCCTGGGACCATGTCCAGACTCCGGAGAGGTCTGGTGTTCAGGCCGTTCGTAATTTAGTTCAGCCTCGTAAATCTAAACTTATCTCTCTTTCCACTCTGCTCCCCGTGAGAATCTCTTATCTTCATTCCTTCTCTCACCGCTTCATCCATCCACATTCTGCCATGTTTCCAAACAGGTGTCATGGATCTCACACCAGCTGGGGAAATAACCACCTTGAGGAGCTCGTGCCACCAGGCAGCCCCTGTGCCAGGTGTCCCTCTTGCCCTCCAGTCCCCAAAACCATCAGCACAAACTCTACTTCACATGGGTATATACGTGTGTACACACACACACACACACACACACATACACACGTGTTCTTCCTTCTGTTTTAGAATATGTGAAAACTGAGGTCAGATCCTCAAAGTTACAAACAACTTGCTAAGTGCTACACATGAGCAGTAAGTGGCTCACCCTGAGTTCAAACCCAGGCACGACTTTATTGCAAAGTCTACCGGCCTTGCCAGCCCCTCCTTTAATTCCCCAAATGTCCCCTGTTCCTTCCACACATGGCTCTGTCTTGTTCTCTCCTGTGTAGTTCCGACCTCAGAAGGATGATTAGACTCGATCGTATTATTTATTTTTAATCTCTCAGGTTGCGTAACAGAAGCAAATCTAAATATACTGATATGCTACAATAGATGTTATTTAGCACCAATGCTATTCCAACTCTGGTCCATGGACCCATCAGTGCCACTGACTGGGACCTTTGCACAGAGGCAGAACTTCAGGTCCCGCCCCGGACCTGCGGGATCAGAGGGGCGCTCTGGCTAGATCCTGGGAGGTATGTGAGGCATCAAAGTGTAGGAAGCACTGATTTAACCTCTATTTCCAGCTCAAACAACAGCCCGTATAAAACTGACTTGTTTTGACATTTGGATGCACACAGCTCCTGGCAGGTCCCACGTGAGCGCACTTACCCCCCACACAAACACATCCCTCTGCAGTGAGCGGTCATCTGCCAACTCACCGAGTGTGCACGACCCACTCCTCAGAGCAGAGGAGACACGTGTAGGTGACATGGGCTGTATGAGAATGACAGCAGCGTCTCATAGCTGTTCAGTGAGAACGAAACACGTTATGGGTTTTCTGCTAACGTGAACCAGATATGAAACCCACCCAGAGAACAAATAAATCCAACACGAGTGTCTCGGATAGACTGGGAAGGCTGTCCATCCGCGGGGGTCACTAGGCACAGACCAAGGGCTCCCAACAGGCCTCCAGTCTCCCCTCTTGCACCTGGGTGTCAGAGCAGACCCCCTGCGGGAGACAGCGCTGCTGTCCGCACCTGGGCCCGCGTGCAGAACCACCATTCCTGCCACTCCAGCCAAACGCTGCTCAGCACCTTGTTCCTACACCTCACATACGCTGACATTTCCTAAAAATCATTTTTGTGTGTCTGACATCTCCTTCTTCTTCTGGGGAAAAAAAAAGTCATCAGTGAGTCCTCGGGGACACTGCAGAAACACAGAGGGCCCAGCGCTGCACTTGGGCATCTAGTGGTTTGGCCACGGTGCCACGCCGCTCAGAGGTGGACATGGGTGAGTGACACCAGTGGTCTCAGGGCAGGTGCCTGGCGTGGGTGAGAAGGGTCCTTCCTCCGGCCAAAGGGGACAGAATCTCCCTCTCTGGGCTGCTCAGGGAAGGCCAAGATGGGGCCGTATGTCCCAAGCTCCCAGAACAAGTAGTTCCTGGGAACAGGCCCAGACTAAACAACACTGCTTCCTGTGGCGCCTCCCTGATCCTTGCCGGAGCCCGGAGTGAGGGCGACAGGGGTTCTCTCCCACGCTGGGTTTTACCCACTGTTTCTGAAAGCCTCTAAGGGTACTGCAGTGCCCAGCAGTGTCTTAGATCTTAATAAAAAGGCAGAAAACACTCTCTCGTCATTTTGATGTCAGAATAAATGAGAAGAAGGCCATCCCTCGGTGCCCGGGGCAAGGGTCTGTCATTCCAAAGTGGGAAAATGAAGGTCAAGTGTTGCTTACCGGGGCCTCCCCCAAGCCTCCAACTCAGCAGGTCAGGACACCGGACTGTAAACACAAGGGCATCCTCAGTGTGACCCAGGCCCCAACAGTGTGTCTGCAATTGGGACCCGGCTGTCAAAGGTCGAGGATGGCGCCCTCCCGCGGTGCACTCAGACCAACACCTGCAGTTCACCGGCTCGTGGAAGTGAAAGTGGGGTGGGTGCCAGCGTCCCGTGGTGGGACATGCCCTGATGACCCTCCCAGAGCAGGGGAGGGCACTCAGAGGAGCCGGTACGCTGTCCAGGGCGTGATCACGCTGTCCAGGGTGAGATCACGCTATCCCAGGAGCACCGGCCCCTGTGGACCAGGAGCCTGGACGATGGTTTTGTGATGAATAAGCATAGCAGTATGAATGGAAACACCATGAATCATCTCAGAGCAACAGCTAGCGCCTGTCCTTGAGGAAATAAAACGAAAAGCACAGTTTTAACAAGCACTGAAGATAAATTAAGAGTCAGGGCCGAGGGGCTGTGCTCAATGATAAAAGGACACTCGAGCGGTGGAGCCAGAGGCTGGAGACAGGGAACGAGTCCCCACTGGAAACCGAGGCGTGCAACCGACAGACGCTGACGCGCACTAGAGGAGTCAAAGCAGGTGAGGTGTCACGGAGAGCAGGGCGCCAAGGCAGCTGAGCCCCATGGGCTCGCTCCACGGCCCATCCTAGATAAGCGCCAGCTCCCACCCCTTCGGTGTCCCCACGCAACCTGGCTTTGCTAAATCTCTCTCTCCCTGTCCTGATCACCCCACTGTCTCACCTTAACCCCAGAGTGGAACCTCCTGGGGACATGTGAACCGACACCAACAGGACAGACGAGGCCTGCCCCGGTCTTTCAGGCCACACAATCACATGCCACGAAGGACACAGAACTCAACTCAGTTTTTCTAAGAGGTGTTTTTCCTCTTCGCCAACCTGGATGTGACAACAAGTCACAGTGTGTTCACCCGTGCCATTATCATGCAAGCGTTTGGTACCAAAGTGTCCCAGATACAAATGTTTTGTGAGAGTGAGAGCCAATCTCCACCATAAAGTGCTTTATTCCCTAAAAGGACGGAATTCACTCTCTACCACTCGTCTGGTTGGTGTGAGTTGGGGTTAGGATCATTTTTCCAAGGTCTTACTACATTTCTGAAGCCGACTGTTGACCCTCCTGACCCAGAGGCCGGGAAACGACTCCATGCGAAGACATCCCCTCTCCACCCCGCCTGCAAGTTCGCAGCTTCACCGCCTTCTCTTCCCTCTTCCTTGTCCGAAGCCTCGACACGTCCTTGAGTGTATGACACACGCTCACTTCTACAGTCTTGGGATGTGTTTTTTCACTCCGTATGAAAAAAAGAAATTGCTATACCTATTAACAGTCAAAATATATTATAAGGGAAAAGCTTACCCTGCTCAAATGTTGCGATGTGCTTATTTATTCAGTAAAGCTGATTCCAAAACTGTATCTGTCCAGCCACACTTTCAGTTATTTCCCCTTAGAGTGAAGATATTATTTCATTTCTATAAAATCACTCAATATCCCAGAATTTTTTCCAGCAATTTGGACTATTATACACGTATGTATATATTTACGTTCCCTGTAATTATTTCAGATAAAAGTCTTACAATTTTAGATGACTTATAATCTTTCTAAATTGAACATTCTGAAAATCAAGATCATCTTTATTTTATCACAAGAAAGGTTTTAAGGAGTGATTCTGAACCCAACCCTGGGGATCAGTGCACGAGAGGTGCAAACACCTGCCGAGGGGGTACGTGAATAAAAGCTCAAGGCGCACAGCCTCGCGGCCCCTTCCTGGCACTAGGCCGGCCCTGCTGCAGGGTCCACCTGCCCACAGGATGCGCAGCACTGCCTAGCCGTGCGAGTGGGGAAGGAGCTGGACCCGGGACTGAGCTTTCTCTTCTGGGTTCCAGCTACCCACAGGGCACACTCCCGTCTGCGCACACCACCCACCAGCCCCTGGCAGACCCTCCCTGACCTCCACCTGCCCAGACTTCAGCCCCCTCCCTCGCAGAAATCACTGGGCTAGTTCCTGGTCATGAACTAGGAGCAAAAGTCCTTTTCCTCCTCAGAGCTACGTGCAGCTCCTTAGAAGGGGGAGGAGGTAGCAGTAATTAAAATAAATTGCTCCTCTGGCTGCGCCAAGGCCCAGCGGAGTGTCCGTGTCCACGTGTGCGTGTGTATCAGGTGCACAGCAGAAAGCACCACACGCAACAGGCACCTGTTCCTTTTCTCGTGGCACAATCTGGGAAGCCTTTGGCCTGCCTGACCATTGAGCACCCTGGGCTCCTCTTCCCTGAGGTTCCCTTTTCCCGGGTCCCATCAGCCGCCCCAGGTAGCTGGCAGGAGAGGAGGGGGCCGGAGAGGATTGGTGGGTCTGCGGGTGGATCTGGAAGGAGCTCACCAATTCCACTCATGCCCCACTGGGGAGGACTCTGGGGAAAGGCAGGGGGCTCCGGGCCCAGAGGAAGGGCAGTGGCTCAGCGGGCAGCAGGCCTCTCCCGCTCCACGGCAGCGTGGCCAGTTTGCGATGTTTGCACAGGGCTTGACTCCGGCTGTGTGATAAGTTCCTTCTTGATTTCTGGGATTTATTGTACATCAAGGTGACTTATAGTTAAGAACAATATATTGCATTGAAAACTGCCAAGAGCAGATTTAAATGTTTTTATCACAAAAGAAAATATGAGATAATTCATATGTTAATTAGCTTGATTTAGCCATTCTACAATGTATTCATATTCTTTTCATATGTGAAAACATATTGTACACCATAAATATATAACTTTTATTTTGCTATTAAACTAAGAAACTTAAATTAATACTTGAACAGGAAGGCCAAGCACACATTGCCCAGTGCAATTAGAAGCCGGGTGGCAGCCGCAGCACTGTTTGTCCTCGGTGACAGCAGTGTCCCAACAGCTCCCTTCTGTCTCTGGCCTCGGGCCTTACTGGGAGGAGAAAAGGCCGTCCAGAAAGTGCAGGCACCGCGCGTGCCTCACATTCATCCTGAGAGCCCTCCGGCACCAACGGCAGCTATAAATCTCCAGCCACACAGAGTAACCAGAATTCATGGCCCTGAGCTGTGATTTGGAGACATCAAGCTTGAAAGTCACCGAACAAACACACGAGAGAAAACAACGGCCGTTACTGAGGTCACTGGTGAGGCTGATGCTGAGGCACGGACAGCACAGAGAGTAAAGGCGTTTTCTATCGATTTGAGATGTAAACAAATAATATCAACCTGAAGACAGATCTCGTACGAAATAACACAGTTTGTCTATACACAATCGTCCTTCATGGTAAAGGCCCCTGGAGGAAGGAAATGATATGAGAAGAGAACAGGACGGTAAAAGGTGACCAGCCGGCTGCGGGGATGGAATGAAGAACGAGTTGCCACGAGCTTAAGTTCCTTCTGGATTTCCAGCGTCCTGAAGACTGGATCTGCTCATTCTGACACAAGCAGGGACATCTCGGACGCACTGGCAGCAAACACAATTACATCAAACTCTTCCCTAAAACACAACGGTGTCCTGTTGTGTCCTTTGTAAGAATATGTGGAGGATAAATGTGTAGCGTTAAAGATAAAAATTTCAAAGATAATACTTTTCACTTCCTCATTTTTACTTAGTACTTTTGAAAAGATTGTATTAATAGAATTTTCTTTTTTTCTTTTTTTATTTTTTTCTCAGACCTTACAGGGATGAATAGAATTTTCTTGTAGATAAAAATATCTACTTACATTGAAACCCTAGTTATTTAGAAAATGTATCACAAGACACCCCACGTAAATAAAACCAAGACACCTCCAGGCTTCAGAAATGAGCATCGCGTCTGGGATGTGGGAGGGACTCACTCTGTAGTCAGGTCTCTTAACCCCTAGGACCCTGGGTGACCTCTGGCCCTGGGCTCGCCCCTCCCACACTAGGTGGTTGGAAAGACTGGCTGGAAGGTCGTCCTGGCGGAGGTGCGCAGCAGGGGCTCCCCGCTCCCCCGGGTGCAGTGTTTGTGATTAACCTGTGAACCTGTTGTCCAAGCGCCTGGAGTCTGGGCTCTCATGGCAGACCTGGTCCTGGGGTGATGACCTTCATCAAGGCAGGTGACCTCTGACCCTTGGTTGCTTCTTCCTCTTCCCCAGGTGAGACACAAGTGAACAGGAGAAGTCTCCAGCTCATGGCGCACACGGAACCCCTCATAGGCACCAAAAAACCGGGTCTACTTTGAGTGCTGAGGACAAGTGGCAGTTCACCGTTTACAGGTTAGACGAGGAATTCCTAGGCCGGGTGTGATTAGGAGGTGCCTAATGGGATCCATACCTCATGTACATGGCCACTGGCAAAGGACGATCACCCAGCAGCAGGTACGCCAGAGTCACAGGAAACTACTCAAACAACAGGTTTCCCTGGACCCGGTCTCCTGCCATTCCAAGCACAAACCTGCCAAATAGCACACACCTCGATGTTGAGTTTACACGTCACTGAACACAAAACAGAAACAAAGTAGACAGATGGTAAGTCAGGATCATGAACAAAAGTGGCCAGGGAGGTACCAGCTACCTACAGGGGTTCTCTGCGGGACCAGCCTGAGTATGTGAGGGTCTGAGTCTGAGAGTTATGGAAACGGGGAAGCCACTTCTCCAGGGTACAAACTCAGCTCAGCCTCCACAACATATTATCAGTCCAGAGGGCACTTGCCTTCGGGACCAGAAAACTATAGCCCATAATTAGCCTGCCAACTCCCAGAGGATAAATGAGGGTCTTTGAACTGCAGAAAACAGGGCATTTTCTCTGTAATAGTGTTAAGGGTTCCCACTGTAATCTTTTCACCCCTCGTGGACTTTCAAGGCCTTCTAACCTCCCTTCCCCGGCACCTAACGCCCCTGAGTTGTGGCCAGGGGGTGCTGCCCTGACACCTTTATGATCTTCCATAACCCCAACCCCTCCTTCCAGCCCTGACCTCCTCCCAGCCCCATGTGTCCCGCAGACAGCTGCATCACTGTTTCCTGCATGCAACTCCCCTGGATAACTTTCCCTGGAGCTTTCTTCACGTTGCACCCGAGCCGTTTGCAGACTGCACTTCTGGAAGAAGAAACCTGGTCCTGTCACTCATACACCCCAAGTTCCCAGGCGTGGGGACCATCACACATCAGCTGCTAAAATTGTTCGAATGACAAAAAATACTGTTTTTTCATTATCAAAAGCTGCTCTTTCCCTAAGGGCCAAAAATTCATACTTGGTAGAGTACAGACTCAGGTCACTTCACCATGTATTGGTCATGTGGCTGAAGGGAGCTCAGAAACCGTCAAAGTGTCTCCTGTTTTGGTGACGAAGATTCTTCTTCCAAATATTTTTGATACTGTAACCACCTTATTTAGATAGTTCAATGTCTTACAAATTTTTTATCTAAAGACTGCTTTCAATCTTCTTCCAACTGGACGTCTGAGTCCCACCGGTGGCTCGTGGGCCTCCTGCCACTGTGGCTCTAGGATGTGCTGCCGTCGCTGTCAATGCTGGGTAAGAGAAACTCCTGCCGGGGTTCGAACCCCGTGTAAAATTAATCCAAGCAGCTAGAAGTGACACAAGCTAGGTAATCTGTATGACAAAGAGAATATTTGGTGGCATCTATATTTGGAGTTTTGGTTTTGTTTTTTTTAACGTTTTGTAGTGACAAGGTAGTGTTTCCTAAGAAAGTTACATCTGAGAGTGCAGCAGGCGGACACCCCCAAGCTTTTCTTTGGCATGTAACGGGGGAAACGTCTTTCCAGATGCTGACATCTCAGACACTGTACCAACCATTATGCTCCAACCGCATGCCAAGAAGCAAACACCATATACTTAACGCCCCCGGGACTACGTATGGGATGAATCACTGCACCTCCCGGGCAGCGCTCTGAACCTTCATGGGGAAAAACATCACTAAGTCCCAGGCGCTGTTATTATTACCCCTATTTTTACATCACAGTCACTGTGTAGCCATAGCTATTCTGGCAGCAGTATCAGACCTAAAGGTTGACGCTGTCTGCCTCCCCACAGCTGCTCAGAGTGACTCCCTCCCACAGGACGCTGGAGCCTGGAGGACCCTCCTCTGCCGCTCACTGGGGTCCCAGCTTATTCTGGTTGATTAAGGAATATAATGAAATGTGGGAAAAATAACACTCCTGGATTTTCCTTCTGACCCACACTGCCTCTCAAATGCCTGTCTAGGGAATTACGTGCACATGTGGTAGCACTTGTGGGTAAGAGAAAACAGCAGTAAGAAAAATTCTCTGAATTCTTCAGAGAACCTCTAAACAAGACCAACCCCACCAAGGCCTAGTGCAGGGGATGACTTAAAGTTATCCTAGAGACATTCACAGAACACTCCCCTGTGGGATCAGGAGACCCTCCTCCTCCACCCGCTAGAAGAAAAGGGAATGATCTCTCAGGGTTGTCAGATAAGATAAGGGACTGACAATGCTGCGGGGCAGTGAGACCTGAGTCTCAGGTACGGCTATTGTTGGGCTCAGAGCACCAGCAAATTCTCCACCTGGTGGCGATGAGAGGAGAGCTGAGAACTGTCCTCCCCTCCTATTTCTCTACTCTGTCTCTCTACTCTGTTGCCACTGGCAGATTCTATGTGGACCCTATTAAGGACGAGAAGAAAATACACATATGAGCCGACCTTCCTGGTGTGTGCATAGGCACTGCTGCCACCAGAAAGCAGCCAGGTCTCCAGATCTCACACCTGAGGGACCCCACATTCGTAACTGCAGCTGGGCCCTTCCCTGATGGAGAAACGTGAAGTAAAATGGTCCTAGCTGAGGGAGACAGCAGAGGGCCCAAGGTTAGGGAAGTCAGGTGGTGAGAAGTTTTAGCAGACAGGAAACTTTGCTTTTCAATTGCGGAGCATTTTCTGCCTAATCTAGTTTGGTGCCTGTGAATATTTAAAACTATGAAGAGGATCTCCTGAATATTTTGTAAAAGCTAGTTTATTATTTTCTTCCACCAGGCCTGGGTTCTACTGCATTTGGGGTTGTCTGAGTTTTTGTTGGTTTCTAAAACCATTTTGCAGGAATCAAATGGGGAGCCACAAGTGACCCATTAGACACTGGACGTTTGGTGGAATGACAGTTCTTAGAAACTTGATCGAACAGCCCCCACATCAAACAATTCTTCCTTTTAGCCAACTCTAGCCTCCTACCTGCCTCTTATGCCACTTAATCTCATCCTAGTGGTGAATGTTACCATCCTCAGGAGTGACCCTGTCCTGCAGAAGGCTGAGCACTGCAGGAAATCTGGGTGTCATCAAGGAAGTGGGATCACCAAGGGAACTAGGGTGTCTCACAAACCTGGGTTTATGTTCATCGTGCTACAGCCCGGAAGTGTGGCAGAAAAACTCCCAGCACCCCCAGCGTGCTGAGCTGTAAGATACAGGCAAACCACCTTCCCACAGAGTTAGGTAGAAAAACCAGGGGAGTAGTAGAGTAGAACGTTGGCACAACACGGCGTGCGGCACATGGTGTCATCGCTGTCATCATGGACACCGGTGTCCTGCCTCTGCCACAGGCCCCAGCGGAGGCCACAGGAAAGCACAGCCTTCACCTGCTCTCCTGGGACACTGGTCATTTCATGGTCCTGTGGGTCAAACCCTTCAACGGTTTCCCTGGAAACTGCTCTAGAGTCAGGAGCAAGCATGTCTGACCCTTTGAAATCCAGAGGAGAGGGATCTGTTAATAGTATTCGCCCTGAGGGACAGCCCACCACAGAGCAGGAAGCTCAGAGCTTTGAATTCAAAGGGAATAATTTAGGTTTGAAAGCTGCCTTTTCCACGCTAGGTTATATGATTTGGGGCAAGTCAGTTTCCCTTTCCAACTACCGAGCCATTTCTGCAGCGGAGACTCACGCCTCATGTGGTTACCGTGGGCCAACGTACGTGATGCGGGGCTTCCCGCCAGCGCTCCCTGACCGCCAGGCCCTGCTCCTGGACGTCTCGCCTCCCATCTGGGTCACAGTTGTGCTTCCTAAACCACGACATCTCCCTGCTCAAATCGTGCTGCTCACTTATAATGACCTTGTGCCCCAGCCCTGGCCTTGGTCTGCCTGGAAATTACCCACTTGTTTTTAAGGTTCAGGTCAACCACCTGTCCTGTGAAATGCTCAGTGATGACTTCCCTAAACCACCCTGAGTACAGCACATGTCCCAGCATCCCCACCAGCTCTTTGGAAGAACGGTGTCAACTTCACCTACCCATCTCCGTTACTGGTATGTGTCTAACCCTAAAGTATTCCCTCAGGAAGAAAGGAGGAAGTGAACTGTCAGACGGCAAACTCCCCAGTAGCACTCACACTCTAATTTACGTTTATGACAAATCTTCCCCAACATTCTGCATCAATGTATATTTCCACCACCATGTTTATTTGTCAGGAAGGGTTCCAAGCACTGGAAATACATTTACTTATTCATTAATCAGAGCAGCCAGTGGGAGAGCTGCTCTGACTATCTTGTGTTACAGACAGAGGTGGGTGCTTTCATATCTTGAAATAATAAACCTCAAATGCCTTGTATTTTAATATGTGGTGTTCTTAAGTGCACTTTAAATTTTAAAATTTCAAAGAGCATGCTCTGGTACAGTTTCAGAACAGTGAGTGACTGACACGTGACAGGGACGGCCGAGCAGCTGGGAAACATCGGATGGCTTTAAACAAAGTGCAAACACGTCCCTTTCCCAAAGGTTTTCAGCCATGTGAGTTCTGTGGCTGCCACACAATGTTGATATCAATAATAGTGAAAATCTATAGCAGTCTTTTTATCCGACAAACTTTCTTATGTACATTATTTTATTTAATAGTTACGAAATCATATGAGTTAGATACAATTATCCCTGTTTGACAAATAAAAACACGGGGGCACAGAGACATTCAATAATCTTCCCAAGGTACACACCTAATTCATGGCAGAGGCAGCATTTTATTCTATGCCTGGAGGCTTGAAAACTTTGCCTAGTTTATGCTGCTTGATTTAGAATTGTAATTCAAAAAGAGCAAACATCCATTAACAAAGATGTCGCGAAACAGGAGCTGTACCCAGGGTATCAGGGGCTGGAGTGAACTTGGCTGTTCCTGCTGCGTCCTGGGGACTCTGACGGCCCACACCTGTGGACCTGCTCGTGCCCCGAATGCACCTCCCTCGAAAGCACTGACCTCTGTCTGTAACACAGGCTAGTCAGAGCAGCTCTCCCACTGGCTGCTCTGATTAATGAATAAGTAAATGTATTTCCAGGGCTTGGAACCCTTCCTGACAAATAAACATTTGCAATCATTTTCAGCAAAGCACTCTATAGATCAGCAATGTCAACTAATCAGATCGAATACCAGTATCAGGAAACACACTTGCATACACATGCCAAGTGCTGCCAGGTCCAAAATCTAACAATAAATAATTGCTAGGGTCATTGCAAAATGCCCATCTTTGCCTTGTGGTGATTTTACTTATACCACGAATTTAAATTATCGTGTGGCTCCGCTGCCTTGAGGCCCATACCGTCACCTCTGCCCTGCCGCTGCCCTGGGTACCCTTCCACTCCCGTCTCAGATTCTGGCTGCTGTGGCCTGACACAGCTCCTGGTGTCCCTGTATCTCCCCCCGCCCACACACACACACAAGGCATCTCCAGGGAGTCAAATTAGGATGCATCTGTAACATCCCAGCTCTTACCAACAGTCTCCAACCCTTCCCACCGCTTGTTAAGTGAGCTCTTGCTCCTCACTCTGCCGGCCACATATTTCCAGGAACTGCCTAACTCGCACTAATGTCAGGCCTCCGACAGCTCCCAGGACGAGGCTCAGCCCTTGTCAGGCAGGGTAGTCTACTCACAGCATCCTGGACATCTCCATGACGCTGTGGCCCCCACACTCTGCGAAGCCCGTCCCCACGTGCCCTGCCCAGAGTATCCAACCTGTGGGTCACAACTGCCCTTCCTGTCTCTGACCCTGTAACATGTACTCCACAGAAGGAGCTCATGCCCCTGCTTTGGGGCAGCACAGACCCCTGGTAAGAGGTAGATTCAGTGATCTGTGGGCGCTAAGTGCCCAGTGTGCCCTGCAAAGGTCACAGGACGCCGGGCAAGGACGACTGCCAACAAACCTGGCTTTCTGCTGACAATTCTGTCCAGGCCACAGAGCCAGTTATGAACCAGGTAGCCGGATAGCCTCACACAGACATCGCGGGTATGTGAAGAGCCTGGGTTTTACACAGCCATAAACAGGCAGGGGCCTCAGGCAAAGGCACCTTGTGCCCTGCCCCTCTCCCCATCTGTACCCAAACAGGACATCACAGCTGCCCCCGAGACTGCAGTGGTCCCACTCAGGCTGAGGAGGACATGCAGCACCAGATCCCACGGCTCCAGGTCGTTGCGTTTCCACACAGCGCAGCCAGAAGCTTGCTCTGGTAGAATCATCTTTGACATGAGAGTAATATTGAGACATATTTATTTTTGGCTACAGGGGGTCAGAACAGTAAAAATTTCACAAAGTAAGTGACAGAGACCCAGAGAGTCAGGCCTGGTGAACACTTCTCTCCCCCGACTCATGTGGGATCTCTGGCATTTGGGCTCAGAGGAGAACCATGAATGCTCAAGTGGACCTAGTGCCCATGACCTCTGGCCCTGGTTCACTCCCTACAGCACGAGCTCCAGGGAGGCAGGTCACCGCCCCTAGCCCTGTGCATGGGCTGGACCACGGCTCCTTGCAAACCACAAGCTGAAATAAGAAGCTGTGGGTGCCTCAGAGAAAAATCTGTCCCCACCACATGGGAGAGGCCCCAGTGCCAGCCTTGCAGGTCTCACTGGAAGAGCAGAAAGAAAGCGTCTTGTCCGGGAACAAAACATAACAGAGTTGAATCTTACATTTCCCTTATGCGGCGCGCGAGGTGCACCATGCTCTTTGGTGCGCTGGGAAGCAGGGTTTCTAAATGTCAACACTCGCGCCATGGGGACCCCACGGCAGAGCAGCAGCCTGGGCGCGGGCAGAGTCTTGACCCTGTGTCCTACTCTCCACCACCATAAGGAGGCCACACTGCTCCCCGACTCCTGAGGGATGTGCCAGTCGTCACAAACGGTCCTGAGGCACCGTCTCTGATCCCCCCACCTCTCCCGGGGCCTGCACTGAGCTTGGTCACATGACCACACTCTTGGTCAACAAGGCACTCTGCCCCTACAAGCACTTTGCTCACACTGACTGCTCACTCCCGTACCTGCAGCTCCCCAAGTCCGCAGAATCTCAGTGAATAAATAATTGTCACTTGTACTCGCCAAGTTTGCATCCTGCTGGGAAGAGCCCCAGAGCAATGGGCACAGGCATCCCTCGCCCACGGCCATTCCTGGCTCCAGCCAGCATCAGGGATTGGCCTGCAGGGTGGAGGGACTGCATCGCCTCCAAGGAAGGGAGTACAGCTTGTGATAACCTTTGGAAAGTTTAACATCTTGCACACGGACTCCCTTGAGGTCAGGCGGCAGGTGTGAGGCCCGTCTGCCGACGTTAATTTTCCATTGGCGCAGATGCAGAGTGTCCTACGGGCATGGTGGCTGTCTCGGTGCCTGGGTATCCTGGCCACAGAAGGACACAGCAAGGGAAGGATGAGACACGCCATCGCTTCCCACACGCTGCCTGCCCTCCACCCCTGGAGCCGAGGCTCCCCACGCGCACACTCCCCTCCACCTCTCCTGCTCTCACAGAGAACGGCAAAGCTCCCTCGAGGGCCTTGCAGAGGCCTCCTGCACACTCCGCCTTCCCCCAGGTAGGATCCTCCTCAGCTGTGCCGCAGTGCCCCGGCTCTCACCGACCCCAGCCCACAGCCCTCAGTGCAGTCATGGGGCTCCCTCTGGGGTCCCTGGCCAGGGCCACAACCACCGGTGGCAGCACAGGCGACCCCACCTTGACACAGACTCTGGATGACCCCAGTGCCCAGCACAGCACGGACAACTGCACGCAGGCCTCCACCTCCAAATCTTGTGTCTGGAGTCATCTGTAGAGCTGTTTGATCATTAAACTATATCACAGACTTAACATCATGAAACAAAAAGTATACACACAAAAACATCACTGTAAACTTTCTCAGCCCTAACATGGAATTTAAACGTGTGTACACTCATATTTCATAATTTTTATGCTAAATGTCATTTGTGATCACTAAATTATTATGTAGTTTATATTTTGATAATTTTAAAGCCCACCTCATTTTTTCTGTATTCATGGTCTCTATTCCTCATGATGCAAGTGAGCATGTTGCTTGTTTTTTTTCAACAAGAGGAACTAGGTTGCTATAATTGATTTGTTTTCCTTTACTGAAAACATTGTTCTTCCCCCTGCATCTAAGATATCTCCATCGTCGGTGTGTGTTGTGTTTCAGCTGCTGCTCGATTTAAAACTGCTAGAAACAAATGTCTGACGGGTTTGGACTCACCTACGCAGACACCATACACAGCAAACACTACGCAAATATTTGCTAAACGAATAAGTGAATAATAGCGTTCTTCATTCAAAATGGATGAGCCGCTGTCTGCCTGCCTGCAAGCCGCATCCTGCTGTGTGGCCAGTCCCTGTCCGGGAAGTCTTCCTCCTGGTCTCCTGCCCTGAAGTCCTGCCCCAGCTTACAGACTTGAGCGGAGTAGAACCAGCGAGGGCAGGTGCTGGCTCCCCTCGAAGGCCGCTGGTCTGGGACACCTTGGGGGGGCCTGGAACTGAGGTCCTCAGCGCAGGCCCTGGGGTGGCTGTGATGACCACCTGACCACATTTACTCCGTTTCTCAGTCATGAGCCCGAGGGAAGGACGCCTGTCCTGTTCACAGGGGGCCCCCACTGCATGCAGCACATTGCCAGCCCCTCTGAGAAACGTGCAGGTGCCTCTTTATAACGCAACACGAGCCTCCATCAGGAACCCGAAGGACGGGCCTCTGCTCCTGGGGTGGAGGGTTTCGTTTGTCTCCACGGGGTTGACGCCGAGTTCTCAGAAACAGAGACATGGGTTCTTGCGTTTGACCTGCGGGGCAGCCTTCACTTCTCTGCAGTTGTTCAAGCCCCACACCCCCCCAGAGTCTCAATGCTGCTGCCTCGTCCACTGTGGCTCCTTCTGCAGGGCAGGCCTGGCAGATGTGCGGAGTCGCAGCTGGCTTTCTAATGTGTGGTCAGACATGTGTCTACAGGGAGGTCCCCACCCTGTGCCCAGCTCCCACGTGGAGTGGGAGTGTGTCCCTCACTCCAGCCGTTTGCACGATCACCAAGAACTCTGCAGGCGTTTAAGCCTCTGATCTCCGTAACAGAGAGAACCTTTGATCAGTGTGTAGAGAAGCTCTGTGAAGTCTTTCATCCTGCCCACAACAAACCCACCTTTCCACTCACCATTTACTCTCCTATAACACTCAGTTAGCGCTTGTTGCATTTCAGGCCCTGGGCTGGTGACAGTCAGTCAGTCTATGTATTTAAAAGTTAGTCGATGGTGCCACCCGTGAGGAGATCTCTGCATCGTGGGAGAAACGGGTGTCTTTACACGTTGCCAGAATGCAAACTGTTAATAAATGTAAGACCTTTTTTTAATTTATTAATACCGATAATTTAGTAATAATAACCATAAAACTAACCTACTATAATATGCCAAGTATCTATCACTTCTTTAAATACCTTTAGCAACAAATTGGACATAAATAAATGCACTAAAATAGTACCACATAGTACCATACAATTAGAGAATGCATTCACCAATGTCTTGGTTGGCCATTTTTGCTGTAGTTACAGGGAAAAAATAATTCATTAAGTAGAAACCATGGACTAGTCCCAGTCTTCAGTTATTTACCTGATTGCTGGAATTAGACTCAAACAAGGAGCACAGCCAGACTGAAAACACAGCCGTGTGCTGGTGTTCAAGCTGGACAAACCCACACCTGCAACACTTTCCCGACAGGCTCTGCCCTGGGAAGACCCAGGGCTCAGCACGGCATTGCGCAT
Source organism: Avahi laniger (assembly GCA_963575035.1). NCBI lineage: Eukaryota > Metazoa > Chordata > Mammalia > Primates > Indriidae > Avahi > Avahi laniger. The sequence goes on from CAUYSK010009288.1 coordinate 27,212, forward strand.
TTTAATTTGCACCACGCTGACTTTATGATCGTCACTGTCCTGGAGTTAGCATTATTAAGCACACAAATTTAAGTAAAAACCAGTGGTGCCCAACTGAGAGCAGCATCTTTTCTAGGGTCTGTATAAAGAACTAAGTTGTTACCATGAAACTGGCAAAATAACATGCATAAGATACAGGCATCCAAAGCCAAAAATACATGCTATATCCTTATGGGTCTGTAATAAAAAATCTTCGAGGCTAGAGAAACTTCTGCACATGTTCACACATACCCAGGCACCTGCACCTCAGAAAACGTTAAGGCCTGGGGTGGGGGCTGCACCCCCAGCTCTGGTGGAGGATGACGACCCAGAGAACCGGCACCAGGACCTGTAAGTCACTGAACTGTCAGAAGCGCAGATCGAAGCCGTCGTTCTATGCTCAGGTTTCCACCAAGTTGAAAAACGGATGTTTTCTACTGTGAACTGCCTACTTCCAAGTAACAGCCTGAATCGCACATTGCCAGGTCATGCACCACAGTGAGAGAATGACCTGGAACTCTCAGGACAGGCTGTGTCAGCTCTGGGCCACGGGAGATGACAGCTTTGTCCTGGCAGACGCAGCGCCAGGCCAGCATCATCTGCACCATCGACAATAACGGGAGGCGACGCAGCCATCAAGTCTGAGTGATGCCTCACGGCATCCCAAGCAGGTGAGCAGATGCTCAGTTTTGATTTCACTTTAATTTCGACGGGGAGGTGGGAGCCACATGTAAGTCCCAATGTCTGCAGTGAAACTGGTCATTCTGGGGGTTAAGTGATCTGCAGACACCAAGGCTTGGGCTTTGTTTAACCTCATTCAAGATGCTCAATCAATAAACACACAGTGAGTTTTCATTAGCTCCTTGAATATTTCAATAGAAATTTTCAACTTATGATTGAAGTCATATAACCAGAGTTCCAAATAATGGTGCTGGCCACGTGCAGAATGAAAATATATTTAAAATAGCCAAAGTATCCCACTGTTCCCACTTTGAGGTACTTTTGATAAACATGGGTATTTTCTCTCTCACACACAAATCTAGATAGAGCAATTAAATACACAAAAGAGTGTACCAGTCCTGTACCGGTCCATGAGTTATCTAATTGCTGTACATCTCACTAAAAACTCAAATAACTACGAATTCAGTGTCTTGCATAAACCAAGCTCTGTGCACAAACTCCGGTCACTGTCATGACTGACTGTGGAACCACAGTGCATCCTGGGAGCCCCGGGCTGCATGTGTCCTTGATCTGGCAGAATGGACCAGTTCTGGCTGTAAACAGTTTCATAAACATCATGTCCACCATTCTTTTCTTTTTTTTTTTTTTTTTGAGACAGAGTCTCACTCTATTTCCCCAGCTAGAGTGCCGTGGCATCAGCTCACAGAAATCTCAAATTCCTGGGCTCAAGCGATCCTCCTGCCTCAGCCTCCCAATTAGCTGGGACTACAGGCATGCACCACCATGCCCGGCTAATTTTTCTATATATTTTGAGTTGTCCAGCTAATATCTTTCTATTTCTATTTTTTTAGTAGAAACAGGATCTCGCTCTTGCTCAGGCTGGTCTTGAACTCCTGAGCTCAAATGATCCACCCGTCTTGGCCTCCCAGAGTGCTAGGATTATAGGCATGACCCACCACACCCGGCCATGTCCACCGTTCTTGAGACCTTTCCTCATGTTGTTTAATCACAGAAGTTTCCTTAAAGGACTAAACACTGCCAGACGCTTGAGACACACAAAGTGGTCATGTGAGTTCACAGATGGAACAAGAACGAAAACAAATTTCTCAAATTTACAATAGCTTCAACTAAATTTAGGGACCTCAAAATTTTCTGTATATTTTTACATCAGATATCTTTAAGAAAATCATACAAATCCCTCAAAAGTGGCAAATGACAAGGTCTGCTTTTGTGCTGCCTCTCAGATAAGAATCACCAACATCAGTGTTAACGTGTACATATTCTCTTCTCTGTAGAAATAAAAGGAAAACAAAACATACAGAAAGTTTCGTACCTTTGAAGAAGGTCAGTCCAAGCAAGTTTCCTTTGATTTTAGTCAGTTTCAGCTCCATGGGTGAGGGCCGACCTTCTACACATGTCCTTTGGGAAATGGGAGGTAAGGTCCCACTAAAGTGACCCCTAAAGTGATTGACACACAAGAAAACACACTTTACCGTCGTCGGCGTGGACGGAATCACCAACAGAAATGTGAAGGGGTTTGTATGACTCTGAGCCATTAGGACCAACAGGCTCTACGTCCTGCAGCTCGCGCAAGGCAAAGCTGCTTTTAACGATGTCACACAGGCAAGTGCAATCACAAACGGTAGTCTGTGGGTTTAAACGCCTTGGTAAAAATGGAGTAAGTTCTATGTAGAGCCAATCATTTCATTGTTATTGCCCAAATTCATTAAAGGAGAGTAATTTCCGTAATACATATGAAAATATCATTTTTAGAAAGCCACTCATACACACCCCTGTAAATGTATAATTATGTATTAATCAATACTCCCAAATTATTCAAGGTATAGTGATACTTATTGTAAATCAAGTATAAAGTAAAAGTTGGCATTCTCAAACATAAGTAAATGAAACATCTTAACATATACTGTATTTTGAGGGGAATAATAGAATACGTATCTACATACACACAGAAATGCATATATACACACACATGCACACATACACACAGATGCATACATACATATATGCACACATACACAGATGCACACACATATATGCACATGTACACAGACGCATATACACATATATGCACACATACACACGGATGCATATACACACAGATACACACATACACAGAGATGTACACATATATATGCACACATATACAGATGCATATACACACATGTACATACACACAGATGTATATATACATACACAGATGCACACATATATGCACATGTACACAGATACATATACACATACACACAGATGTATATACACAGAAATACACACATACATGGATGCACACATATATGTACATGTACACAGATACATGTGCACACACGCATGCATATATACACAGATACACACATACACAAGGATGTGCACACATATATGCACATATATACAGATGCATATATACATACATAGATGCACATGTGTACGTGTACACAGATACATATACACATATGCACACACGTGCAGATACACACATACACAGAGATGCACACATATATGCACACATATACGGATGCACATACACACATATATGTACATACACACAGATGCATATACACATGAAATGATGTCTGCTTTCTCAGTGTAATGCAGCATAATAGTGTCAATTTTTTTATACTGTCTCTTTTTAAAAAATTGAAAAAGTTATGTTAGTGACAAAATAATTACATGGCTTATTTTAACTGGCAAATTTAGACTGACCAAAGGTGGTTTAAGTCACGTGAACTTCACATAGGTAGCTGTGAACACAGCAGCGTGGCCTATTAGGAAACACACACAGGCTGAATTGTGTGAACTGCAGCTCTGTCAACGTGGATGGTAATTCGATCTCTCTGGTACCTAGCGTCCTCATCTGCAAAACTGGAATCTCTCTCTTGTGTAGTTTCAGATATTACTAAAACCAAAAAAACGTGTGGAGAATAATTTTTAACATATAAGGAGTGCCCAGAAAACTCAGTGAGACAGAACCCGGGAGCCCCTAACACGGCGCGGGCGCCACGTGCTCGGTGGACGAGAGCCCCCTCCTCTTTGACCCACGCACGGCAGCATCTTGAAAGGGCTGCTTAAATGACTAAGTATCAGGCGCACGTCAGTAGCTGACATTCTCCATTAGGCTATCTTGTGTTGTTTTTATTAAGAACCTATCATTATTGTATCAGAATTTTTAAAATCGTTTTTTATAGTACAGTTGCCAAAAAAGAACCACAACTTAGAACAGCCCCAGGACACACACAGCTGCCTGCTGGCCTCACTGCTGCTGGGATGGGAGTGCAGGGCAGGGTGAGAGTCGGGACAGAAGTTGGGCCGGAACTTGTGGGGGAGACTGGTCCTGGGGGAAGGGTGGGACACAGGAGGAGCCCAAGCTGGGCAGAGGGGGCTGGGCTGGGGGGGTCGGGCAGGGGAGGGTGTGGGCTGCGCAGAGCCCTGGGGGAAGGGCTGGGAGACAGGGCAGGGGACTTCAGGCAGAGCCTTGAGGGTCTTGCAGGTCCTGCTGGAGCCCGCCCAGGAGCTCTGGGAGGCCCTGAAGACTTTAAAGGACTTTAAAACTGCGGAGGGCCCTGGCTGGGTCAGACCATCCCCACGAAGATCATTTACGAGAAAGACCACGGGGGGTTCTGTCTCCCCCTTACTGCAAGAGACCATTTGGATCATGCTGGTGGGTCTGCAGTTCTCCCTGGATGTAAAGAAAACAGCTGCTGTCCCCTCCCTCCTGCCAATAGAAACCGGAATGAGAACAAGAATAAACGTCTGTGCCGTGCAGGACAAGGGAGGGCAGTTTTCCAAGGCTGATTACCTGCGGCTGGGGGAGAAGGGTCATTATTCTGAGTTTCCTGGCAAGGGGCAGAGTGAGGGGCCGAGTTCATGTGAGTCAGGGCCCTGCCGGGACACAGGCGCCACCCAGACAGTGGCTCTGGGCTGGGACACCTGGAGATGGGGGAGCCCTGGAGAAACTCCTGACTGTGAAAGTGCCGCAGGTAAGGAAGTGAGAACCACTGGTGCAGTTCGGCGATTTCAAAGGAAAGGCAACAGGACTTGCTGACTCCCCAGTCGTGGCACTGAGGGAGAGGAACCCATGGCGGCCAAGTCTGTGTCCTAGAACGGAAGGGTGACGCCATCCCGCAGGATGAGACCCTGGAAGATGGCGTGATGTAAGGGAGGTTGAAGGAGGTGGGAAAAGCCACGGTGTGATGTGGAACACAAGACTTGGTGCACCAGAGAGCCCCACAGATGTCCACTAAATCCCTCGGTGCCCAGCAAGGCGTGGAGCTCAGGGGAGCGTTCATAGCTGCACACGCAGGCCTGGGCTTCAGCGACAGAGAGGTCATGGCTACCACCAGCATCCCTGACGGATGTGCCTGGGCAGAGTGTGTAGAAACCCGGACCCCAGTGCTCCAGCAGAGTGACTGAGGCTAAGCCAGCAGGACCTGAGAGGCAGCGGCCAGACCCAGACAGAGGCTGGCTGTCCCCAGTGTCATTGCTTCTCCGGTTCCTTAGCAACAGCCTGGCACAGACACGAGCCCTCGGCTGGCCAGCAAACAAATGGCTTTGCCAAGTGTCCTGGCAGCCAGTGTGGCCGTGTGACTCAGCTGCAGACAGCAGGGCCAGCAGAAACCCCATGAGCCACATCATGGACGCATTTGGGGGCTGGCTGTGGTTTTTCTTACCCTCCCTGTTTCTTCCGGAATATGAGTGTCTTGACCACAGCTCAGCCACGTCCCAGCCATCTGAGACCATGCGGCAGTGGCAATGGGGTAGAGGGCTGGCAGCAGCCTGGTCAGGGTAGGCTCAGGACACTCTGTGTGTGTGTGTGTGCGCGCGCGCGTGCGCGCGTGTGTGTGCACGTGCATGTGTGTGTGTGTGCACGTGCACGCATGTGTGAGTACGAATAAAACCTTGTGCTGGAAATAGTTTTTCTCTCACAGGGAGCTCATAATCTAGTGAGCTAGTAACTGATTCACTGGGTGTGTACTGAGAGTCTAAGCGTACAAACAAAAGCATATTAGCTCAGTAGTTTTGACGTTGTGACAATCAGTAAATAAACGAGCCTGAATTAGAGCAAGGATGGTCATCTCTACCCCTGCAGCATAGACAGAATTGGCATCAAACCTGTTTTGGTGTGGGGAATACTAATAAAACACCTTTAGACCTGCAGGATTCTGGCATCTGGCCCTCAGGAACCACTTTCATGGAAGGTACATGTAGCGTAGTCATAAAATTAAACTACTTCAAGGTACATAAATGTGTGTGTATCTATGTATGTATCCTTGTGTTTCTGTGTGTCTGTGTTCATGTGTGTGTGTCTGCCTGTATATACATGAGTACACTTGTATGTCAATGTTGCTATGTGTCTGTGTGTATGCATGTGTGTATCTGTGTGTTCGTGTGTGTGTCTCTCTGTGTGTCTATGTTCACATGTGTCATTGTGTCTATGTTGTTCAAGTGTATGTGTGTGTGTCTCTGTGTATGAGCGTGTGTCTATATGTATGAATCTGTGTGTGTCTATGCTCGTGTGTGTCTCTGTATAAGTGTCTCTTTGTATATGTGTGTCTGTGTCTATATTCATGTGTGTATGTGTGTGTCACTGAGTGTATGAGTGTGCGTCTACATGTATGTGTGTCTGTGTCTATGTTCGTGTGTGTATATAGTAACAGAGGTCAGCTTGTAACACACAGAGATGGTGAGATCAGGTCTGATGCTGCTGTAGCCCAAATCCTGTCCTCAACATCATGGTAACCTAACAGGCAGGACGGGCTCTGAGCAGTCCTGGCGCAGAGCCAGTGCCCTGCACGGAATGGGTGAGGTGCTTTCTCCCGACACGCTCTGATGTCACCCAGTCAGGGTGACACGGGGGGTGAGCTCTGCATGAGGGCAGAGGAGAAAACCACTCCAGGAACAATAAAAATCGCCATAGGATTTTACCTAAGAATCATTTCTCTAAAACAGGAACTAAATTCAGTTGAAAATATGCTCAGTTTTCCAAAGGGCAACTTCATTGGACATGGACGCCAGGAGAGACATGAAGACCTGAGCATCACTCAGCGCACACCTGGAACTTGCCTACGCTAAAGCAAGCGGCTGTCAGGCGCGTGAGTGAGTGGCCTGCAGGGGAGCTTTTCCCAAAGAGTACAGAGCGTGGTTATCCGCTGAAAGACACATTCGGTCCTCACACACACACACGCGGCCTTGGACTCCAGACTGCGCAGTGTGCGCGCGGCACGGCAGACATAGGGTGGCGGACAGTCCTCTGTGTGTGGAGCCACACGCACGGAAGGGCATCGGCACCATGGAAGACTCACCCCAACACCAGCCAACGTGTAAATCTCGCTCAACTCTCTGCGAGAGGCAGAGGAACCTGCCCAAACGCAAAAGCACAGCATGAACAGGACTACTCAGAACCCGCTGAAACACCAGCACCTTCAAACCAATCTGGCAGCAGAAGTTGCTTCCGCTCCTCACTGACACGCAGGAGGACGAGGTCTGTGAAGCTCATGCAAAGGCAGCGCATTGGTCCCGCACAACTCTCCCAGGCCGTGTGCGGGGCGTCAGGAAGGAGCATGACCACTTCTCCAGACGTGAGTCTGTGGACGTCGTGCTCTTTAGTGAGAGCCAAGCATCTCACAGTATAGGGTCCAAAATGTTTCCTCAAATGAGGTGGCACCATCCCCAATTCCACGTGTTGGCCCTGGCGCATGAGTGTGTTTAGCGCCATGTACTAGGGGGCTCCAAATTCCCCCCCTTCCTTCCCTGTCCACTTTCCCAACACATCCTTCTCTTCTCCACACTGTGACCTAACCCTCTCCATGAACACCTGTCCCTCCCCCCACCCCGTGTGCCCCCCACCCTTGCTGAGTAACTCCTGAGTTCCCACGGCACCTTCCCTGGATCACGGGAGGTGTCCTGAGGGAAGCTGGCTGGACAGATCTCAGATGTTGACGTTTCTGGCTCCCGAAGGAGAAACACGCCGTCCTTCTGGGGGTGTCCGCCCTCAGGACGTGAGATGAGGCAGACTGAAAGGCATTAACATGAGGAAGGGCAGACTAGCCGGGGCAGGGACAGAATGTCCGCTTCTCCACGAGAGAGAGCGACAGCCCTGTCCTGGTTGACTGAGGATCCTTTGGGACCAGGTAACAAGACAAAAGTCCAAAGCAAGCTGACGGGAGTCAACCGGCAGCTGAACTCAAACTTCCAATAGGCCTGGCCAGCACCTTCCGAGGCAGCTGGAGCGAGAGGGTCACCCCTGCTCTGAGACCCACACCACTGTCCCGTTCAAGCCAGGGTGATGCTTGCACACCGATTTTCTCACCTGAGACCAGCACAACTGCATCCAGACCCTAAATAGCAAAGGCGAAGCGTCTTGTTTGAACGTGTGGCTTTCTTCAAAACCAATGTTTCCACATAATAGTAACAATGGATGAGATTAAATTACTGGTCCCCCAACTCTGGGAAACAATGTGCTACTATTGTACATTCAAAAGAAAGAAAATTACAATCACAGGAGTGACTTCCAAGTTGCCCTGAACTTGTACCAATGCACATGGTTGCGGTTTTCACAGATGAGGAATCTATCCCTGTCTTTTCTTGAAACTGTGATGAAAGAAGGAAAAAAACAAGCAAGCAGCAAAGAGAAATTAAAAAATTAAAATTTGCTTGAGTATCTTACTCAGTTTTGTTCTGATTAATTTTCTTTGCCTTATCTTTAAATAAGGGAAATAATTCACATTAAAAGTATCACCCGCCACCGTGATCAGTTAGAATAGACGGGCATACAAACAACAGAAGGTTCTGACACATTTGTTTGGGGGCTCATGTGAGCACCTGCCCAGCTGGCCCTGGTGGCTCTGTGGTCACGGGGCAGGGGACAAACGAGGGTCCACGCGGGTGAGCAGTCTCCGTGAACCTAACGTCAGCACCGTTCGCTGTGCTCCGCGTTTCCTTTGCTGGAATCACTTCGTAGTCATTTACCATCGTCCCGACATCACTTTGAGGCTTTAAAATATCTGAATGAAACCATCGGGTTTGATATTGGTGTGTGTCTTTAGCATGCAAATTTTTATTTTCTTATTTCTCTTTCCTGCTTGCTTATCTCTTCCCCTTGTTTATGCTTTTTTTAATACAATTATTTTTGAAAAGAAAACACAAAGGAAGAAAAATATTAGAAAATAGGATCACTGCAAATGATCAGTGTGCAGAGGCAGGAGGCGGAACACTTTGTGTATAGTCTACCACACTTGTACATGTGTTCACGGTTTTACTGTCTTTGCCAAGGAAAGTACTAGATGCATCTATCAAGGCCTTATTTGGTGAAATCTTATCATTGAAATGGGATCTGCAAAACACTGCACTGTGTTTCTTAATAATTAGGATTGCAAGTGTCTGCCACTAAGCAGAGCTAATGACGTTAAAATAATGTTAATGGTCTGGCAACGCGGGAAGGCCTAATGTTGACAAATTATCCTCATCAGTGTCACATCTGATATGCCCGTGAAAGGCAAGAGATACTGGTTTGTGACTTTCACTCAAGGCCAGTTGATAATCTGACTCTGCAGCAAAACAGATAAGAAGATAAAAGCAGGTTGATTAACTCAGAGAGCACCGTGCACATCACTGTTCCTGGAATGTCTCCCTGGATCCCGTCTGCGGGGAAGAGATTTCGTGTAATAATCCAACCGACAGGCTTGCTACTGTACACACGGCGGAGAAAGAGTAACCGTAACATGTTTCACACTAATTAAATCAATGACTATAAAGAGGCATGCCATATGTTATCTCGAAGCCTGACTAAACTGTTTTTATAGACAAGTTTTGATTTAGGCATAGTCAGTGCCAAAAGCTGATTTTTTTCCCCTTCCAGATAACACGACACCAATTATCTGGAAATGTTCAGAATGAGACAGGATTCTCTGCCCAGCTATGAGATGTGCTCTGCCTGACACATCACTGGAGTCGGAAATGCGGGGTCACATCCCTGCAGGAGGAAGGCGGGACCACAACAAGGTGACGTCAAAGCAGTAGAAGAAAGCGTGTTCCCACAGGCGGTGCTAGGAAACCAAATCACAAGTGAGTCAAGGAGGTACTGTTCATTTCAACTTTCTTCAGAATGGCTTGAATTTTTAATGAACGTCAAACACATTAGAGGGAAAACTGTTTTCATGGCAGGCTCCACCCTTGAGGAAGCCCAGTGCCAAAAGCAAGCAGAGCGCAAGTCCAGGGGCTGTTCGGGGAGGACAGGCACCACTTTGTGGACAGAGCTACTGAGAGGCAGCGTGATGTGGGCTTGGCCGTCTGGTATCGGGTGTGTCCTTTAGCTCCAACATCTGGGAGGGGAGGATCGCAAGTGAGCAGGCGTAAGACAGCAAAGATGCAAAGAGACAGAGACCCGTCTCTTCCACATCCTCTGCTTCGGCTCTGATGGGTCCTCCCAGTACCCCACGAAGCTCCCTTCGACCAAGGCTCTGCCTCCTCTGGGCCCCAGTGCTGCATCCAACCAGCTTCTACCTCACCCCCACTTTATATTTTCATAGCCATTCAAAACATAGCGTTTGGGGGAAAATAAATATAGAACCAGAGAACGGAATGCAATAAAAATCATCCAGTCCCTCATAGCTCCTGAGACTGTTTTATCTCATTTAAATATTTAATGTCATTTCATTGAAGTAAGATGTCCCATCAAACTCTGGATTCTAAGTATTTAGTAAATGGATGGTATGTTCTAGTGGGAAAGTTAAGAATATATCATAATTTATATATGTTAAAAATATTATTTGCATAATAAAAAGGCAAAAGTCCAACTAGAAATATATTTCTAAAAATAGTAGAAAAGGTTAGTATCAACAATATACCAAGAACTCTAAGAAAACAATAAGAAAATCACTAACACCCTCATAGCAAAGTGGATTCATTCTACAAATAAAATTTATGAAAGAAATATAGCCAATAAATATTTTAATGTATATTGTGCCTCTCTAGAAAATAAATGCAAATTAAAACAAGATATAATTGTTAATTTAGAAAACATTAAAAATGAACTATAATGCTCTTCGGGCTGGCGTGAGAAAACTTCTCATAAATGTCTCATCGTTTAAATAAATTTATATCCCCATAACAAGAAAAATAATTTATTTAACAATAAAAATAATTAGCCTTTACTTTATATATCAAGATCCTTAAAAATGTTCATAACATTTGATCCTATAATTTTATTTCTAACAGTTTATTCTAATGAAATAACCAGAAAATGAAGTCAAAGGTTTATGTAAAAAGAAGTATATAGCAACAGTATAAACAGTAGTTTTGTAAAATTAGAACAACCTAAATGTTTATCCCAGGGATGAAGAAGATCAGAATATGCCTCTCGACAACACGCCACTTTGGCATGAGGACTATTTCAAGAAACGGCAGACACGGGAGGCCTCTCTGGCCTCCTCCTTTCTCCCTACGAGCAGGTGACACGTGTCCCTTTGTGGAGGGGTTCACTCCAGCCTCCTGGACCAGGAAGAGGAGCACCACCAGTGTCCCCAGAGGTGCAAGGTTGGCACAGAGACGGGTCTGCAAACACACCTTGCTAAAATCATCCTTATCTCCCTCTAGTTTCCCTCTATCTCCACCTTCCCAGATTAACCCCCTAGAAAACCAAATCCCCGCCCTTAGTCCCATCACTTCTCCACAATTATCACCTTTGTTAAAATGGTACCTAAGGCCCCAAGTCTAACTGTTTCTTCGAGTCTTTCACTTCTATTCTTTGGAGCCCCTGTGAGTGTAAAAACATTAACATCAAATAAACTTTGTATGTCTTTCCTCCTGTTAAACTACCTTTTGTCAGTTTCCTTGACCTGCTCCAGTTAAAAACAGAAGAGCGCAGAGAACAAAAGTTTTTCCTCCCCTACAGGGACGTAGTTAAATAAATAAAAATCCATTCATAATGGGACATAAGCCAGTCATTACCTATGATGATCTGAAAAATTTGTAATGAAATATAAAAATGTTAACATTGTTTCGAATGAATAAAGCATATTACCAATCAAGTATAGGCTGTAATATCAATTGCATATGCATGTGTGTGTTTTTTACACAGGTGTATACAAACACGTCAAATGCCAACAAAGAATATAACAGAATGATGATTATCTCAGAAAGTAATACTACATGTTTTTCATGTCTGTAATATTTTTTAAAATTAGAAAAACTTTTCTAACAAAAAGTGATGTTAAAATTATATATTTTAAATAATGATATTTACTTTGTCAGATTCTTAATCATTTTTTTCAGTTTCTAAATCCCTAAATTTCTGACTCTGACATGTATGATCTCACTTTCATTTCTTATAAAACATTTTCATCGCTTATGTTTCCTTCCTCCAACATTAGAATAATGTCCAAAGTGAGCAGTACCCAATCCTGTGGACAGGACATGGACACACCTGAGGCCGCCCCTCTCTCCTCAGATATTAGGTTAATTGGAACAGTGAACAACCACCAATCCTCACCTCTGGCAAAGGGAATTTTAACTATAAATGACAGATCTGGCCCAGCTCTGCGTTTTCAGAGAGAAAATCCTTCAGGCCAGCTCTACCAGAAACATACAGATGTAAAGCCATGCCTAGGAACAGCAGGGTAAAACTTCTAAAAACCAAAGACAATGGGAAAATATTTAAAAAGCCAAATAAATGTCACAATTAAGCAATGATGTGATGCACTGACCTCCTAATAAAAACAAGGAAAGGCAAAATGCAGTGGAATGACATCTTTAAACAGGTGAAATAAAATAACTGCCAAATAGATAGCTGAGAAACGTCTTTTTAAAGGGTGTACAAACTACACAGAAAACTATTAACATTGGGAGGAACTTCAGAAGACCTAAAACAATGGGAAAACTACTGTTGATGCATTTGGAAGACCCAATATAAGGATGCCAAATCTCCCCAAATTAATTTATGTAGTCAATAAATTCCCAGTCAACTCCTGGTGAGTTTTCCTTTGTAGAGTCTGAGAAGTTGACTTTAAAATTCATATGGAAGTGCAAAAGGACTAGACTACACAGCCAAAAGGAAGAATGCCACCAGGGGACCCGGTGACAACATCGTGGCCATGTGGTGTCACATAGTTTGACACACAGACTGGTGGTCCTACACGGTAACAACAATGTGGCCAAGGACAAGTGTTAGCCAAAATTTTATCTCTGTGAGCACAGATAGCTAAATTATATGAAGAACAGAATCAGCAATGTGAATTATTGAAAGAAGATTTCTATAGAAATGCAGCATTTCTGTGTGATATCATGTCAAATCAAAATGACTTGAATATTTCTTTGCAAAGTAAAACTAAGTCAATATATGATATGTGGCAAAAAAAAAAGAATCCAAGCATTTCTAAAAAAGCTACCTTTCTTTAAAACACTTCTTCTTCAAAAGGAAATTTCAGATGAACATTTTCCCCAGTTAGCAATGGTCATTGAAGAGCAGGATGATATATGTGAATCATTTGAAGAAGACGTGGCCGTTGTAAACCTATCAATTGGCAAAAATCAAGAAAAGATTCACTGACTTTGAGAATCATGACATCACATTCAAACTGGCATTTCAGCCTCCCCTAGTTGATGTCACCAAGGCACTTAAAGAACTACAGATGGGATGGATTGAGCTCTCAGTAGATGACATTTTAAAGTCATTGTTGATGCTAAGAAAGACCCAACTGAAATACGGAAAAATGCAGAATACCCACACCTTTGACAACATGCTCCCAAAATGCTTTCCTGCTTTTCACCCACTTACTGCTGCGAATCTACATTCTCCTACCTGACCCAAATCTGGACTCCTTAAGGTCACAAGTGACTGATGCCCATCTAGAGGATCAACTGAAACTGCAGACCTCCATGCTGCAACCGAATGTTCAAATGCTTTCCAACAAAAAGTAGACACAATAGAGTCATTAAAAGGTTAGTTAAGTTTAAAATTAACAAACAGTTTTTATTTTCTGAAATTATAAAATACATAACAATTAGATTTTTATAAAATAATGGACATTTTTAAGTATATTTAATTGAAGTTTCCTGAATGTGGCCTTATTTGATTACAGCTAAATTAATGTGGCTTCCAACATGAAATGGTTCCTCAACCCTGTTCTAGTCTCTTTCCTAATTTTCTTCAGCTTTTTCTCTTTTGGTTTATTCCACTCTGAAGCCAAAGTGATCTTTTTAAAAGGTAAATCTGTTCATGGCACTGAACATCCCCCACCCATAGCTTTTGGGAAAGAAGTTGAGAAACCGCACGTTGATAGGCTGATGCTGAGATGAGGGGAGAGAGTCGCAGGGCGAGGCAGTGAGGTAAACATTTGAGTGCAGAGATTTCGGAGGAGGTCCCTTGTCCCATTCCATACAGAAGCCCTGTTGAGGGTGGTCATGTTTCCCGTGAGTTTACAGAACCATCCTGTCCTTTCAAGCGCGTGCTGTGTGTTTCATTTTGCCCTGTAACAACCTTGTGCAGAGAACAGTGACACAGACCAGGAGAGCTGCTCTCCCAGTTCATACGTGAGAGGGTGTCGGCCCAGAGAGAGGAGACTCGACTCAAACCACAGCCCACGCCGAGGAGGGCAGCTTCCCCCTGTCCCAGGTGCCCTGGCCGCCTGCCTGCCGGTCCCCACCAACAAGGAGGTCCCTGAGCTTCCTAGCAATCAAATCTGAGGAAACAGATCTCATCTCTGGGCAGCTCCACTTTCCTCGGGACATCTCTAGGAGGATGTGACAGCCCACCTGGGGAGGGAGAGGAGAGATCACCCCCGCCCTCAGCTACGCCCCCCGCAGCGGGCAGCCTCCGCACTGTCTCCTGGTCTCCCCACGCTTCCCCGTGCATGAGGAGGCGGCAGTGACCTCCACGGCCCTCCCTGCCCTGGGAAAGCCCTTTCCATGGTGCGCAAGTCCATCGGCAATCACACTGAGGCACCTGCAGCCACCCCAGCCCGTTTCACCAGGGCTGAGAGAAAAAGCAAGTGGAATATTTGCCCTTTTCCATTCTCAGAGGCAGAAACGCCGCATTTTATTTCCTTATGGCACTTTACAAAAGATCTGCACTCGCCCCGAGTAATTCATAACCACCACCCATCAAAGCTGTGGAGAAGGGAGCTCTCCCCCAACCTACGTGTGGATTTTCACTCCACTCTCCTTGCCAATCTCTAGATTAACGGATGTGCTGACTAAGCCACCTGAATCGTCTCCTATTAGAATTAAAATTATCAGGTATGTAATGCTCAGAACTCATGGCTTATTTATTGTACCTTTTTCTTCAGAAAAGAAAACTTTGTGTAACCCCTCAAGCTACTGGCAAGCCACCCTATAATGCATAACTTATTATTCACTTAACACACAAATATGTATGGCAGAATTCCAGAGATCTTCAGATCCTTAAATTAAAAAAGCAGTTACTATTTAAAATAGATTCCCTGTGAAAGGCAATTGTCTACACTGTAATGTCATGGCAAAAAAAATTACATTTGTAGACAATGTAATTTTAATCCCCGAGGAAACAGCAAATACCTTCTGATATATTTTTCAAAATCATTTTTAAATAAGTAAGTTACTTATTTATAAATTATTCCATGTATAATCTTTAGGACATGCTTTTAAATTATAAACTTAATATTGAGTTCACTGCAGAAATTTTGGACAACATTTTTCAAAGTAAAAAGAAACAAAGAAATCACCTAAAATCCAAACATAAGCATCAGTCTTTTATAAAATAATATTTATATTGAGTCATCTATTTTTCAGTTACCTTTATATTTTAAGCATTTTATTCATGTTATTAAATGTTCTTCAGAAAGACGGTTTTAGTTGCCAGGCTCTGATACATAATTCATTCCATCATTCCTCTATTTTAGAACTTTCAGGTTGTTTCCAAATTTTTGCTAATATAATAAATATCCATGTCACTGGGTATATCCACAGAAGTATTCTAGATTTGGTACAATCTCTCATGAAGGTTACAGCTGTCTGGCTCCCCACTAGTCAAGTAAGAACGATCCCCTTTGACTGTATCACAATGATTTGCATTACCATTACCCTTACCTTTCTTTCTCTAATACAGGCTTTCTTCTAAATATTAGCATGTACTGAGCCCACGAGTTCTGATCCACGTGTCCATATAGCAATCTTTATAAAGTACAAAAGAAATCAGGTCTTACTGGGTTTCTTTAGCTCAAATTAAGTTTTGTTGGGAAATTCAGTGATGGGATTTAAAAATGATTTAATTAAAAAATACATTCAATTTTCAAAGCTCAGTTAAAATGAACACCTTTCCTTAATCACAGCTGATCACTCTTGTCATTCTCAAACCTCCTCTAGGAGCCACCGCACCGGCTGTGTTGAGGCTCCGTAAACCATGCCAGCAGAACACCATCTTCTCAGGGCACCGCTGGCATCACCGCCACGTCTGTCGTCAGCACACCGCAGAGGCCTGACTTCACCAACAAAAACAGGTCCAACAAGATCAAGCAACATTTCTGCCACAACTTAAATGAAAAAGACACAGAGTTTAAAAAGAAAGAGGGGAGACTCTGACTACTGGAGATGCTGTCAGAGCCAAGGTAAGACAACCACGCTGTGGGCTTCAGAGATGGGGCTAAATGCAGGATGCACCTCATAGGCAACCCTGGGACAGTCTCAGAGGCCAGCTCCCACCAGCTCCAGGGATAAAGGGACGTTGGGGCCAGCGGAGCCCAAGCCGCGAGGAGGGGCCTGTAGAATGGAGGTGGCCGCTGCGCAGGTGCAGGGCTGGTTCCGGGAGGTGTGGAAGGAGCCAAGTGCTGGGCCGACCACTGCAGGAATAAACACCCTGGGGCTAGGGGGGCCTGGAGGAGTCTGCACAGAGGACAGCAGGTGCATCTGCTCCTTCTTCTGCCTGCCAGACGGAAGGGACCGGGGAGAAGGCCTGGGACGCACAAAGCCTCGCCGGGAGCAGAAAGGGTGTCGTCTACCTGGCAACTTGGGATCCAAGCACAGCCGCCATGGAGCAGGAACTGCTCCGGAGCCGTGTCTACAGCTCCCACTGGCGGGGCTGCCACGCAACACGTCCGCCCTCAACCTTGGCTTCCCGTAATGGAAATGGGATAATCCTCGCTGGGCCAATGGCCACAATGTTATGAAGCTTAAACAGAACAAAAGCACAGTCAAAATGTGGAACGTTTTGAAAACACACGACAGCCCAGCACCGTGAGGAGGTGGAGAGGGCTGCTCTGGGGCCAGAGCTCCCGCAGGCAAGCCCAGCTCCGCCAAACACCAGCTCTGGGCCTCAGAGGAAACCCTCCAGCTCTGTCCTTTAATTTCCTTCATGTGAAATGGTAACAGGAATGAACCTACAGCCCAGACCTGTCCAAGAGTTAACTCAGCTAACACGTTTAAGGTGCGTAGGTAGCGCCTGGAGCCAATCGGCCCCCGCATCACAGCAGGTCACAGAATGGCAACAGAAGTATTCAGGGCGCGGCACTTCTAGTGCTGCCACTGCTCCCTTGACAAGTCGTCTCCCTGCGACAGGCTTACTGGTAAGTTAGGAACACGCAGTCTTTATGTTTGCTGTGACCCAGGTCTGTGTCCCCCGAGATTCGCATGGTGAAATCTTCTCCCAGGTCGTGAGAGTGAAGCCTCATGAGTGAGATCAGTGTCCTCGGAATGGAGACCCCAGAGGGCCTGTGCGCGCTCCCACTCGCTCTCTCTGCAGCATGAGGACACAGTGGAAGGTGCTGTCTGTGAACCAGGCAGCGGATCCTCATCAGACTGACTCTGACAGGCTCTCAGTCGTGGACTTCCGGCCTCCAGAACCATGAGAAACACGTGTCTGTGGTTTAAGCCGCCCAGCCTGGGGCATTTTGCAGCCTGAGCAGACTAAGCTGACACCCAGTGGCTTCTGTTTTTCATGAAGCAAGAGCAGCGCTAGGAAGACAACACGGGAGAAATGGCAGGAGGGCCTGTCGCCAGACCCCAAGAGCTGTGCTCACCCGAGCCCTGCGCCATGATCTCACAGCACAGGCAGCGGCCCGCACACACCTGCACACGCCAGCACATCCTCACTCGCAGGCCGATGTGTGCGCATCGCAGATTCCAGAAAATGAGTGATTACCGAGTAGGGAAACACTTTCAACGACTGTGGCTTTGGACAGTAGTTTTAAAAGTTCCTTCAAACAGAACAATGCATACTTATCCAAGTAACTGAGGGAGAATGAGTTTTCATTATTAGAAAAATGAAGGTAGACTAGTAAATAGGTAAGCAAGAGACAATGCGGCACACACACTCTCCACATCTCATCGCAAATCCTGTCGTGAATCGCTCCGTCGGATTCATGCCATTAAAGGATTGAAACCATCCGTCCCAACATCAGGGCACTGTACGGACATAAGAGGTGATGCCCTCAAAAATGTTACATCAGGAAGAGAGCCAGGAAAGCGTCACACATTTCATTTCCAAAAACACCTTTGTTGTTTTTTATGAAAAAATCTTTTATGAGGACAGTTCACACAGTAGCAAGAGCACTTGGTGGAAAGCTGAAGCCAGCATCTTATTTCAGGCCCCAACCACTGTAGACAGATGCGTTACCCAGGGCTCTAAATACCACAAGAGTACAAAGGATGGGGCATCACTAAAGCATTGTTACCAAGTCAAACATGACTTTAAGAATCTCTGACCGTAATAATTAAGGTGTTTGCTCCAGTGCGTGGAGCAAGGCAATGGTGTGGGCTCTGAGATCGCGGGGCCATGCAGTGATTGGGACAGTGCAGGGGACGCTGGGAAGGGCCTGGGACCACCAGGGGCAGGGTTTCCAGTCCTGGGTGGGCCCTAGGGTTTAAGGGTGCTGTGGGTTGAGCTGTGTCCTCCTGAAAAACCACTACTTCGCCCAGGGTAGTGCCTATGATGATAATTTTATGTGACCAGTAGCAGAAATAAAACTGTGAAAGAAATCCAAGAAAGCCACATAGGGGAGGACACTAAAGGACATTTTTCACTGACCAGAGTTGAGGAAACAGATGGTTTCCATCCGAGTGAAATGAAGAATAATGAACTATTTCCTTAGAATGCTCTTTGGCCCTGAAAGTCATATTCAGGGTTTAATTGACAGAGTTCTTTTCTTTTCTTTAATTTGAAGTCCTAATTTTAGAGTACTCTAAATTATCTTGCTTACATTATTATGATTAATATAAATTTCTGACATATGTTATGCCGAATGAACAAGAATTAGATGCTGAAATAAAATCTGAATGATATTTCTTTTATAGAAAAACCACATGATTTGGTGGTCAAACGTGTGGGTCCAGGTCCTTCTTAACCCTAGATCAGCTTTATAATTTGGGAAAAATAGCCACAGTTCCACAAATCTCTTTCAGATAACGTTCGACTTGATTATTTTTCAGAAAATAAATCTATTCAGTATCATACTAAGTCCCTTCTAAAAGCAAAATATGTATATTATATACATATATGTAATATATATATTTGGTTTACATATAAATGCATATTTCCTTTCCATAGTGATTTCTCCTATCAATAATCGATAGAGTTGCAAGATAACCTAGCTCAGCTTCCTGGTTTTACAGATGGATGAAGTTATTTCTTATCATTTTCTGATCACGGTATTCTACAGAGAGGTACACAAGTACATGCTATGGCCAATCGATGTGTTGCCAAGAAAAACCACCAGGTCGGTACTGTACTGATCGTCACGGCACAGAGTCTTTTGATCGCTGGGTTGATTCGTGCCCTGTAGCCCCTCTACTCCCAGGAACGTCAAGTAACTCATCACAGTCTTACAGGGGTCTGCATTCAACAGGGGTTTTCCTAACCCCCCGTCACTGTCTCCAAGCAATGGTATAGGTGGTCTAGGTTTTGTCACAGGCTATAAAGCAAGCTGATTTATAGAAGAGATTTTGCCATAAAAACCACCAGCAAGAAAGTAAAGATTCTCTATGGGATTTAAAAGTCAATTGTCAAAAACATTGCCTTCCAGTTCTATAATTTACCTCTCTGAGACATGGCAGTAGCTTTCTACTCTAAGGCAAATAAGTTTCCCTGTTGATTCTGTAATCAGCACGTGTGATGAGAACTGTCACTCATTAAGAGATTACCAGCCTTTGACATTCTCTGGGAACAGTCGCAGTATCTTGCTCTAGTCTATGCTGACAGTTCAGCACAACCAATGTTCTTTCATAGTTGGTCAGGCTTAAGAAACAAATGATACTCTCAAATTCACAACAATTTCACTTACAGAAAAGTTACAAAAATTGTAAATAAGGTATTCAACAACCAAATCCCGTAGGATGGGAAAATGACTCAGCATTGAAAAGTGCAACCATCTAATGCATAAGTCAAGGGAGGAAAAAATGACTCATCACAGGTGCCCCCAAAAAGCACTAAATCACAAATATATTCTTGATTAAAAAAAATTGCACAAACTAGAAATCAAAGGAAATGTCTATGCCACAAACATACCAGAACCGCAAAGAGAACATTGTGCTTACTGGGAAACGTTGCCAGCGTTCACTGTCACGAAAGTCACTGCTGTCACTAGTGTTTCTGTCCCCAAGCCCTGATCCTAGATGTGATGGTATTGGGGGGGCCCCCTTAGGGAGTGATTAGGGTTAATGAGGTCCTGAGTACAGATCCTGTGATGGAATCAGTGCCCTTACAGGAAGAGGAGGAGCCCAGAGCTCGCTCTCCCATGTGAGCCAGCGAGAAGGCACCACCCACCACCAGGAGCCCAAGCTGCCGCACATTGATCGTAGACATCAGCGTCTGGAACCGCAAGAAGGACATGTGTTTAGTTACCCACATGTGGGTCACACAACGTAACACTGGAACTAAAATTCCCATCAGCTGAAAATCTACTTCTCTAAACAATTCTTTTTGAGCCAAGAGAGGTCATGGGTGCACGTGTCGATCATAAACACCGCTACAGCTCACGAACTGAAGGCTCGCCCTCTGCCCCACGCCGGTCCCGCGTCATCTCGCTCATTTGTGTGCAGCTCCGAACGCGGAGAGCACCCAAGAAGTCTAGCAGTGGTTACGTTCGGCCTCACTGTGGCGTTGTCGATGTCACCTCGCTTCACAGATGCGGGTCTGAGGGTCAGAGAGTTTACGGTCTGCGGACCTCAGGACCAGCACTGCCAACCATCAATCCAGGCCACTCCGCCTGCCACAGGAACGTTCCCTTCCTATCATACAAAGCAGGATTATTGTCAACATGTAAAGAAGCATGTGTGCTCGCATGCATACACACACACACACACACACAGAGGAAATGTGAAACATGCCACGTCAACTCTAGCTGTATTCACAGGTTACAAACAACTGTTCAGCTGATTACGAAAACAAAGTAAAACTGAAAGCAATACAACAAGTGTTTTCCTCCTGCTGTAGTTTGGATGTGTGTCCCATAAACCTCCTGCTGAACCTCCATCCCCAGTGCTGGGGGGGCCTGGTGGGATGTGTTGGGGTCATGGGGGCTCATCCCTCAGGTCTTGGTGCTGACCTGGAGGTGGTAAGTGAGGCCTGAACTATTAGCACCAGCAAGAGCAGGTTGTTAACAAGAGCCTGGTGCCTGCCTCCCTCCCTCTCTCCCCTTCCCTCCCCCTCCCTCATCCCCTCCCCCTCCCTTCCTCCCCTTCCCTCCCTCTCCCTTATCTCCTCCCTCATCCCCTCTCCCTCCCATCCTCGGGGGGGCCCGCCGGCCCCCCCGCCCCCCCCGGCCCGCCCGCCGGCGGCCCCCGGGCCCGCGCCCGCGGCGGGCGCGCGGCCCCCCGGGGCCGGGGGGCCGG